>NW_020868350.1:182124-184624 GCF_003789085.1 Penaeus vannamei
TAGATAGATAGATAGAACAGCGAGAGAGAGAGGAGAGAGATAAAGATAGATAGATAGATAGAGATGATAGATAAAGATAGATAGATAGACAGGTCAACCGACATATTACTTTATTTATCTTCTCTCACATGGCTGCTCTCACGCATACATGAAGTGAATGAAATATTTATTCATCTACGTATTTATTCATTCTCCTCTCTACACATACTAAGATAGAGAAAGAAAGAGAGAGTAACGACGAGAAAAAGAATAACAGAGAATATTGAGAGAAACAAACAAATCCACAAACCTGGGAACAATAAAGGAAACCAGGTGAGTGGCAGAGAAGGTGATAAAGCGATAAGATCATGAAGCAAGGAGACGGTATGAAAGAAAAGAGAAATTCTCTTTTTTCATCCTTCTAATTCCAGAAAGAGTAATAGTCAAAGTGGCTTATTTAAAGGGGGTGGGAAGCGAAAACTTATAAATATTATAGATATTACAAATATCTTATAAAATGGATAATGGTTCGACTGATAAAGATGGCAACGTTGATAAAAATCATAACAGTTATGATAATAAGAACAAAAACATAACTATAAGGATAAAAAACAACAGCGTTAATGATAACGATAATACGCGCTGTGTGGGTTTCCCAAATATACATAAAGCCCCCCCCCTCCCGCAAAAAAGAAAAAAAATACCGCCCGCCTCCCCCCCTCAAAAAAAAAACAAAAAAAACGAAGATAAGGTGTTTGTAAGAGGTATGTAGTACGAGAAAGTTAAAGGTCTAGTTAAGGCGAATGAACTGTAAGATAAGCGGTTATAACAGAGGATAGCGAGCTGGTGGAGAAAAATAAGGGGGAGGGGAATGAGGGAGGGTAACGGGGAAGGGAGGGGGGAGAGGGGGGATGTTAAGATCTTCCACGAGCCAGTGAGGGAGAAAAAAAGGATAGAAAGTGGGAGATGAGGATGACGAGGTAGGTGGGAAAGGGGGAAGGAGGAGGAGAGGAGGGAGAGTTAGGAAGAGAGAAAGATGGGGGAAAGGGAGAAACGAGAAGGAGGGAGAGAGGAGAGAGAATGAAGGGAGATAAGGGAGAGAGGAAAATGCGTGTAGGTTTGACGGAGAGAGGAGAGAGAGAGAGAGAGAGAGAGAGAGAGAGAGAGAGAGAGAAGAGAGAGAGAGAGAGAGAGAGAGAGAGAGAGAGAGAGAGAGAGAGAGAGAGAGAGAGAGAAGAGAAAGAAAGGCAGAAGAAAGAAAAAGAGGAGAGAAAAAAAAAGAAAAAGAAAATGAAAACGAAAAGAAAAGAAACGAAAAAGAAAATGAAAACGAAAAAGAAAATGAAAAAAGAAAAAAGAAACAGAAAAGATAAAAAGGATAAGAGAGAATAAGAGAGATTAAGGAGATTAAGAGAATTAAGAGAGAGGAGAGAGAGAGAGCGAGAGAGAGAGAGGAGAGAGAGAGAGAGAGAGAGAGAGAGAGAGAGAGAGAGAGAGAGAGAGAGAGAGAGAGAGAGAGAGAGAGAGAGAAGGAGAAGAGAGAGAGAGAGAGAGAGAGAGGGAGAGAGAGAGAGAAAGAGGGAGAGAGAGAGAGAAGAGAGAGAGAGAGAGAGAGAGAAGAGAGAGAGAGAGAGAGAGAGAGAAGAGAGAGAGAGAGAGAGAGAGAGAGAGAGAGAGAGAGAGCAGAGAAGAGAGAGAGAGAGAGAGAGGAGACAGAGACAGAAGAGGGGGCAAAGTGGGGGCGCTGCGACGTGACAATGGCTCGACCTGTCATAAAGTGGAGGGCGATACGCAGCCCAAGGGGAGTCCCAGAGGTGAGGTGTGTGAGGGAATGTCAGCTGGGCCTCGAGGGAGGTTTCTGGAGGCCACTGGGAGGAGGGAAGGATGGAGGGAAGGATGGAGGATGGGAGGATTGGAGGGAAGGGGAGGAGGGAAGGATGGAGGGAGGCCGGGAGGGATGGATGGAAGATGGGAGGGAAGGGGGGAGGGAGGGATGGAGGGGATGGATGGATGGAGGAAGGATGGAGGATGGAAGGATGGAGGGAAGGATGGGGATGAGATGGATGGAGGGAAGGATGGCGCCGGTAGCGGAAGGATTGGGGAGGGAAGGTTGGAAGGAAAGGACTGGGGCAGGGGATGGAGATGGAGAGGATTGGAGGGAAGGCTGGAGGATGCGACGAAGGACTGGAGAAGGGAAGAATGGGAAGGATTGGAGGGCAGGATGGAGGGAGGCGTGAGGAGGGAAGCAGGGATGATGGCGAAGAGGATCTGGAGGGAGGCAGGGGGAGGGAAGGATGGAGGGAAAGATGCAGGGAGGCTAGGGAGGGATGGATTGGAGGGGGGGGCATGGGGAGGGAAGTTGGAGGGGAGGCTATGGAGGAAGCAAGGAGGATGGGAATGTGGAAAGGGGAGGAGGAAGAGGCATTTAAGAGGCCAAAACATCGGGAGGAATGGCGAGGAAGGTGGGGAGTAGGAAGGATGAGGGAGGGAAGGATGAAAGGGGTTTCTGGAGGCCACTGGG
>NW_020868350.1:189624-194624 GCF_003789085.1 Penaeus vannamei
GAGATAGAGAAAGAGAGGGGGAGAAAGAAAGAGGAGAGAGAGAGAGAGAGATAGATAGACAGAGAGAGAGAGAGAGAGAGAGAGAGAGAGAGAGAGAGAGAGGCGCAGACCCCCCAAAAAAAAAAAAAAAAAAGTCAAGAAAGGAAGTTTGGGAGTGGCTCGCTGGCACGGGATGTCGACTCCATTATCAAGTTCCAGCTCGACCCTTGCCCGGCCTCAGCATCCGGAAAATGGATTAATTCAGCCACATGAAAGGGGCGCCGGAGACGGGGATTCCCCATACAAAGAAGAAGACGAAGCTGACAGCCAAGATGTTCATTTTTTCTCTCTCTCTTTCTCTCAAGCAAGCAGACATTCTTTGAACATGCTTACACGCTCTCGTTCCTCGCTGATGGGACGCAAAGAATGTTTGCTTGATGTAGGGTATGCAAAAAAAAAAAAAAAAAAAAAAAAAAAGTAATAATAAAAAATTGAAAATAAAAAAAGCGTTGAGATTTATGCTTACTTAATCGTATACAAAAAAGAGCGTGCATGCAAATATACTTAGACTCGAGTACATGCTTAATCTCACCGACAAATATGTACCCTTTGAATTTTAACTCTGTCATTCTGAGCATAAAACACCGACCTTCTTCCCACACATACAAAGAACACGTCCACGTCATGCTCACGTCACGTCAACATCACATTTCGCGAGATAACAGTTATCAGTTATCCTCCGCTGTTATCACAAGATGACCGGCGTTTTGGGAGTCTTGAGATAGTACTAAAACGTGACTCTTGAAGAGGATCCTGACCGCTGCGGCTGTCGTGAAGAGGGGAAGGAGGGGAAGAGGGAGAAAAAATTGTATAAAGTTCATGTTCAAAAGCGAGAAAGAGAGAGAAAGAGAGAGGGGGGAGGGGAGGAGAGAGAGAGAGAGAGAGAGAGAGAGAGAGAGAGAGAGAGAGAGAGAGAGAGAGAGAGAGAGAGAGAGAGAGAGACAGACAGACAACAGAAAGGAGAAGATAGGTAGATAGAGAGAGAGAGACATAAATGCATACAAACAGAGGCAAAATGAAGGGCAGACAGACACATAGATTGGCAGGCATACAGAGAAGGAAGAAAAATAATAAATCTACATATAGATTGAGAGATAGATAGATAGACAAACAGACAGACAGATAGAGAGAGAGCGGGTAAGGAAAAAGTGAGAGAGGGACGGGAAGAGAGAGAGAGAGAGAAGACAGAAAAACAGACAAAGAGAGGGGGGGGGGCTTCAGAGATTGAATGAAAGAGTTTGAAATGACGAGAGCGGGAATAGGGGGTGGGGGTGGGGGTGGGGGGGTGAGAGGAGTATCATGGGGAGGTCAGAGTCGGTTGTGTCTACATTATAACCAAAAAAGGGCCAAAGGAAAAGAAAAAAATATATATCTGAAAAGACTTTTGTTAAAAGTTTGAGAATCCATTTTACTCGCCCTGTAGAAAAATCTTCCATAAACACGGCTGTTCTCTGGCGTCGGGGAAAAGATGAAAGACGAAATTAAGTTGTGATGACTTTGCCGTCACAGCTGATGGTGATGACGAAGCGAGAAATGTGAGTGATGACACCACACTAGAGTTAGGGAGCGATTAACATAACTTGCAGCGAAAGGGTGAGAATCGTAGGATGGGGGTGAGTTTAAGGGTGAAATGAGGCGAGCTAAATGCCAGACGATAAATGATAAGCCGGGAAACTGGACGGGCTTTGATAATGCGGAATAGGAGAGGAGAGAGAGAGCATCAGTGGAGGTCAGACGATGAGGCGAGATGAGGAGAACGAGGAGAGGAAAGAAGGTGAAAAGGAAGGGCGACGTTAAAGGGAGGAGAGGGAAGAAGAGGCAAGGCGAAGTCAGGAATCCTCGTGAGGCAAGACGAAGTCAGGAAGACACGTTCTTACCTCGAACAAGACAATAAGGTTCTCTCGAGGCCCGATAGCATACCAAAAGCCCCTGTCTGTGCTCCCGATGCAGAAATGATCACTTGCTCTACAACAAAAAGAAAATAAAAGACATAAAAGGCAGACCAGAGAAAAAAAAAACTTTATACGATACACGCAAGCTCATTAATAATTCAAAATGCCGGATTATAAGCTGAAAGCACTCGTTGAATATTTACAAGAAAAAACGGCAAAAAATCTATACGTGTTCGCCGTGGAGGCAAAATAAGGCTATGAAACATGGTGATAAAACTGGGGCTTTTTAGCTTTTCTCTGATTACATTCCTTGCTGCGAATCGATTGTCTAGAGTAATCAAAACCTGCTTTGAATATTGCTCTGCTCTGTTCTCCTCGCTGGCATGATAAAACTGTTCGCGTTATGAACATCATTATCTTCATATCGGTGTACTTTACATCTGTGATATTTTATTAATGCAATATGTTCTGCAACGATTGCTGCTGATACTACAACTACTATTGCTCTAACCACTATTACAACTATTGTTACTGCTACAGTCACTACAGCTACCCGTAACTACAACAACAACTACTACTACATCTACTACTGCTATTGCTACTGATACTACTACTACAACAACTGCTTCCACTACAACTACTACCAGTACTGATAATACTACTACTAATACAAGTGCCACTACAACAACCGCTTGTACTGCTGATACTATTTTATTACTATTACTTTTTTTTATAGTGGACATGGGACCAATCCGTGCGGCTTATGAGTGATAGCAAGTTTCCCAAACTACACTAGTCTTCCTGTCATTCTCACACTTCCAGATACATGGGACAAGTTTTCTTGAAAAGATAACGTCATAATCATTTCTAAAAGAAGAAACCAACATATACCCTTCCTTTTGCACTCATTGAACATGCGAATAATGACCAACAATTTATACTTGTACACACACACCACCCACACACACACACACACACACACACACACACACACACATTTATATATATATATATATATATATATATATATATAATAATATATATATATATATATATATATATATATATATATATATATATAATAATATACATATATATAGGAAAGACTTCGAGCGCGAAAACGAAGTCACAAGCTAACAATAGCAAGTTCAGACAGACACAGTCAATTTACTGTCAGTCCCACTGATACGAAAGATTTCACCCCCACACACATGACACATTTACAGCTTGTCTCCCAAGTCCAGCGCATTCGGGACTTAACTGTTGCCAAAGAAGCTAATAGATTTTTGTAAAACGACGTACGTTACTACAGTCTTGGTGAAAACGTAAAAAAAAAAAAAAAAAAATTATGAATACAAAACATCAGGGAAAAGGAATATGTAATAAGGACAAATAGTACACGTGCTATACTATAAAAAACGCAGTCCAGTCTAAATCAAACTGAATTTGTAATAAACTGAAACAGATTAGATTTAAAACATGATATTCGTCATGGAAGCTGTCACGTTTGGATCGCGGCTTCCAATCTCTCTTAAACGTATTTGGGAGGTATAGCGTGACCTCGAAGATTGCTCTAAAGTATTTTTTATTTTATTTTATTTATTTATCTTTTTTTTTTTTTTTTTTTTTTTTTTTTGTCAGTAAGGTTGATTGTTTGTCACAGGATTTCGAGAGGTATGGTAACCCCCGGTGTTGGTAGCATGGCCAGCTTATCATCGGAGTTTAACTAAAGTATTGTTGAGTTTCCATGACTTTTGGTTATCAGGAAGATGTTCCAAGTAGGAATAACCCCATAATAATGTGTCTACCATTACGGGAATTGATGCAAATGTGGTGCTCGATCACAGACTTCAGCATTGATTAGAGTTAATCAAATTTTACTTTATACCATGGTGTATGGTATGTAAATGAAACTACAATATAAGTAATAGCTTTGCAAAATATAAACTAATGCGAATGTTGGTTATCAAAGAAGTGACACGTTTTAATCCGAAGTCTTGGCATTATCATAGATTTACATCGGTTGCCGTTATGATGGTGACTTTGCCCGGTAACTGCTAACTCTTCTCTGGCTAGAGGAAGCTAGACTGGAAAACCCAATGCGATTAGGATTGACGTTACTAATACTACTGATTTACGGAAAACAAAATCAAAAATTTAGTACAGCCGGCTTTTGTGGATGATTTCATTAGATTTAGCTTCACAAAACCCTTTATCATTCGCTAAGCTGCTGACAAAGTAGGCCAGGTGGTATACATTAAAAGACTACAAAAAAAAAAACTTTGTTAATATAGAGCATACTAAACGGATTAAACATGAAAAAAATCAATTGTTGTGGTATGTAATTTAACGTCATATCGGAGAGCAATGTCATGCACAAAGTGTGAACAAATGAAAGAAAAGGAGACCGGATATTGAATTAAAGGTACAACATTATTGGAGCATGTTTTATTACCGGGTTGGGCGAGCGAGGATGCCCTTTGCATTTCTAACTTTTCCGAAAGCAAAATTACATGAACAAGTTTAAAATAGTCAGGATTCTTGCTATTACTATCATTTTTTAAAATCAGACCTGGCATTCTTTTCAAATATCGCTGCTTTATTTGCCAGTACGTTCATTGGATCGAAAAATATTAGTCAACGAAACACAGCCGGAAGATATGCGAGTAAACATAAGACAAAAATAAGTGTGCTAACAAAAGTGCAATTTACTTAGAATTTCTGCCGTGCCTCGCTTGCAAAACGGCGTATGGCATCGCACAGGACCAAAGCCATTGCTGGTTACAAGGCGAAGAAGCCTGTATTTCTCGACGATTTATCTATGATTGGAGAGGGAATCATATTGCTCAAATCGGATACTAAACAAGCCCTTGTACTCTTTTATATAATGATAAGAACATTTATATATAGATCACATAAATGTTTATATATAGATCATATAGATGTTTATATATACATCATATGAATGTTTATTTATAGATCATATAAATGTTTATATATAGATCATATAAATGTTTATATATGAATCATATGTTTATTCAATAATGTTTCCCAACAATTCACCCACGA
>NW_020868350.1:202124-207124 GCF_003789085.1 Penaeus vannamei
AGAGAGAGAGAGAGAGAGAGAGAGAGAGAGAGAGAGAGAGAGAGAGAGAGAGAGAGAGAGAGAGAGAGAGAGAGAGAGAGAGAGAGAGAGAGAGAGAGAGAGAGAGAGAGAGAGAGAGAGAGAGAGAGAGAGAGAGAGAGAAGAGAGAGAGAGAGAGAGAGAGAGAGAGAGAGAAGAGAGAGAGAGAGAGAGAGAGAGAGAGAGAGAGAGACATATAGGAGAAGGCAGAAAGACAAGGAGAGAGAGAGAGGAGAGAGAGAGAGAGAGAGAGGAGAGAGAAGAGGAGAGAGAGAGAGAGAGAGAGAGAGAGAGAGAGAGAGAGAAGAGAGAGAGAGAGAGAGAGAGAGAGAGAGAGAGAGAGAGAGAGAGAGAGAGAGAGAGAGAGAGAGGAGAGAGAGAAGAGAGAGACAGAGACAGAGACAGAGAGAGAAGAGAGAGAGAGAGACAACGAAGTTTCTCGAAAAATGTTTAATATCAAGTCAGTCAAATGTGAACGAGCATTCAGCAACGAGATATCTTTTATATACAGGTATATATAAATGGCTTTTTGTTTACTTGCCTTCTGTGCCTGGGCTATTTTCTCTTGTAGATTAACGCTGTCACAATATTTGTACACACAAGTCAGCACTACTCTTGTTGTGCGTCCAGATTGGATAGCGGACGAGAGAGAGAGAGAGAAGGAGGGAAAGGGCATTTGAGAAGAGGAACAGGAGGAGGAGGCGATGATGAGGAGAAGAAGAAGAAGAGGATGAGGGAGGAGGAAGAGGTGTTAGACAGAGAGAGGGAGGGGGCAGAGGAAGAACCTTATGAAGAAAGGAGAGGGAGAGGAGGAAAGGAGTTAGAGAAGAGAGGGGGGGGGGGGGGGGGAGAGCCAGATTAAGATGTAGAGCCAAGCAAAGGGGAAGGGATAGAGCCAGATGAAAGAGAGGGAGATAGAGGCAGGCGAAAGGGAGGTGGGAGAGCCAGATAAAATAAAGGGAGAATAGAGCCAGATAAAGAGGGGGAGGATAGAGCAAACGAAGGGGAGGGAGGTAAGACAGGACGAAAGAGAGGGATAGAGTCAGATGAAGGAAGAGCAGGATAGGACAGAAAGGTAGAAAGAGGATAAAAGTAAAGAACAGGGATAGAGGCAAACGAAGGAGTAAAGAGATGAAAAGAAGAACAAAAGAGACAGACGAGAGATAGAGTTGATAGAGCCAGAAAAAGAAATAAAAGTAGGACTGACGAAGATAAATCTTAACGAAGATAGAGCCACAACCAGAACCGAACTAAGAGAGATCGTCGGGCTAGAACTAGACGAAGGGGATGAAACGGAGGATAGAGCCCGGTGAGAGGGGACGGAGAGAGGAGACTGGAGAGAGGGACATGGGGAGGGGGTTGGAAGGAGGGCACTTGGAGGGAGGGGACTGAGGAGGGGGTTGGAGGGAGGGGACTGGAAAGAGGGGACTGGAAGGAGGGGACATGGCTGGAAGGTGAACTTGGAGGGGCTGGGAGGGAGACCAAGGGGACATGGAAGGAAAAGACTTGGAGGGAGGGAACATGGCGGGCTGGACTGGAAGGAGGGGAATGGCGGGGGGGACAGAAAAAGACTTGGACTTAGAAAACGGGAGAAAGAGAGGGAGAGGAAGAAGAGGAAGAGAGAGAGAAGTTGCTCGTGTCTCGCAGCTCGTTAAGTATCGCGGAAAAGTCTCACAATGGCGGCCATAATGTCGACGCTGTGTTTACGAGCCCAGAGCACCTTCGCCCGACAGTAAATAATCACGCGGCGGAAATAACCAACTGGAGCGACTTTTACGCCCTCGACTACAGGTGGGATGGGCGGGAGGGGCGGGAGGGGCGGGGTGGGATGGGTGGATCAGGGAAGGTCGAGGGGCGGGGGTGGGATGGGTGACAGGGAGGGGGAAGGGGCCCAGGGTGGATGGGTAAGAAGGGAGTGATGAGGGGAAGGGAGGCGAGGGATGGAAGGGATTGGGCGAGAGGGGAGGAGGAGGGAGTGTGGAGGAGGGGTATGGGTGGGAAGGAAGGGGAAGAGAGGGAGAAGGGAGAGGTAAGAGAGGAAACATAGGGAAGGGGAAGGAAGGAAAGAGGAGGATGGAAGAGGGAGAAACAGGGGAGAGGGAGGAAGTAGAGGGCAAATAGAGGAGTAGAATAGGAAGAAGGAAGAGAGAGAGAGAGATAAAGGGATAAGGAGAGATGGTAAGGGCGAGAGAAACGAGAAAAAGACGAAGGGAGAAAATGGAACAGAAAAATAGGAGAAGAGGGTAGAAGGAGTATGAAGGTTGATAAAAAGAGGATGAAGGAGGGATGAAAGGAAAGGGAGAAAGATAGGGAGAGATAAAAATAATAAAAAAGAGGGGAAAGAGTGAGAAAAGCCGAGTTAATAAGGAACAGTCAAAGACAAAAATAGAAAAGAGAAAAGGAGAGAGAGAGAAGGAGGAAGGAAAGGGGGAGATGGGAAAAAGGAGAAGGGGAAGATGGGAAAAAAAGCGAAAGGGGAAGAGAGAAGGGCAAGAGGGTGGAATTTAATTTCTTGGTCCTTGTAAGTGGATGAATTTCTACTTAAGCAAAGTTGTTCCTGGTATTTGCTTCATCTTCCTCCCACTCATCTTTTTTTAACACTTTTTTCTCTTTATTTACTTTTTTTATTTCCTTTTTTTCTTTTTTTTTCTTTATTTCGTTTCTTTTTTCTTTCCTAATTCTCCTGTCCATCCCATCATCTTTTTTTTTTCTTAATTCCCTTTTTTTCATTGCATCTCCGCTCCTTCTCTACCCCCCCCTCCTCCCACCATAACAATAAACCACTACTACTTCATCACCCATTTGTTCTCCTTCTTCACCTTCTCCATCATCTCCCCCCCCCAACCTACCTCTTCTCCTCCATCACCTCCCCCCCCACCTTCTCTTTGCACTCCTCACCATCACCACCTCTTCCTCCACCCTCCCTTTCTTCTCCCTTCTACCATTCACCTTCTTCTTTCCTTCTTCCTTTTTCCTCCTTTTTTCCTCTTTCTTCCATAAGCTTTTCTTCCTCCACATCTCTCCTCCACCTTTTATCTCCGCTTTACCACCACCAATTTTCTTCCTCCTCAACCCACTTCTCCTGCACTGCCGTTTCCACTTCTCCTTCACCAGGAATCCTTTCCTCTCTCTTCACCACCATTACTTTTTCCCCCTTTCACTATCACTTTCCTCCTATCTGCTTTCCTCTCTCCTTCCCTCCTCCACCTTCTAATCTTCCCCCTTGCACTACCTCCTCTCCTTCAAACCCCTCTTTTACCCGCCATCTTCTTCACCACCGCCTTCTCCCCCTTTCTACATCATATTTTTTTTTCATGACCACCACCATTTTCCCCCCTCCTCACCGTCTTCTCCAATTTCCCCACCAATTTATATCGCGCAAACTTCACCTTTTCCACCACCATCTTCTGGACCATTTTTTCTCCAACTTCTCCCCTTCACACCACCACTACAAACTTGTCCACTTCTCCACCACCATTACCAACCATTGTCCACCAACTTCTCCACCACCATTTCCACCACTACCAACTTCTCCCCCTCCCTCCACCACCTTCACACCACCATCACCACAACTTCTCCCCTCCCTCCACCACCCTTCACCAACCATCACACACAACTTCTCCCTCCTCCACCCCCTTCACACCACCACCAACCAACTTCTCCACCACATTTCCACCACTACCACCTTCTCACCTTCAACATCTTCTCCTCCTCCTCCCTTCACCTTCTCACCACCATTCCTTCACCACACTTCATCACCCACCACTTCTCCCCTCCCTCCACCACCTTCACACCTTCCCCAAACTACCTTCCCACCTTCAACCACTGGTTCCACCAACTTCTCCACCACCACTCCCTGCTCTCCCTCCCGCTTCCAAACCCCTCAGGCGATTTCCCTTCAAACACGCGAGGAGCCAGTTTACCAACCTCGCTAATCCGGCCGTCTCTGTCTCTCGTTAGGAGGTTAGCCCTACCGTGTGGGGTTGGCGGGGGGAGAGGGAGGGGGAGGGGGGTGGGGGGAAGGGGGGGGGGGAGGAGGGGGAGGGTGGGAGGAAGGGAGGGAAGAGGAGGAAGGAGGGGGGGATGGAGGAGGGAGAGGGGGAAGGGAGGAGGAGGGGTAGGGAGGGAGGGAAGGAGGGTGGGGGAGGGAGGAGGAGGAAGGAGGGGGGGAGGCGGAGGGAGAGGGGGAGGGAGGGAAGGGTAGGTGGAGGGTAGGGAGGGAGGGAAGGGTAGGTGGAGGGGTAGGGAGGGAGGGAAGGGAGGTGGGGAGGGGTAGAGAGGAGGGAAGGGTAGAATGGAAGAGGTAGGGAGGGAGGGAAGGGCAGGTGTGGTGGGTAGAGTTGGGAAGGGTCGGGGGTGGGTAGGAGGGAGGGACGGCATGGTGGAGGGGTAGGCGAGGAGGAAGGTCATGTGGAGGGTAGGGGAGACAGAGGAAGGGGCAGGTGAAGAGGAAAAAAAAGGATTGGAGGGGTGGGGAGGGAGGAAATGGAGGGGAGAGCGAGATGGAAGGGAGGAAAGTAAGGTGGGGGAGAAGGAGGAGGGTAGGGAGCGAGGGTGGGTGGAGGGATGGGTAGGGGAAGGGAGGAAGGAAAAAGGGTAGGTGAAGGGATGGAGGGGAGGAAGTGGGTTAAGATGGAGAGGGAGAGGGAGAAGGAGAAGGAAGAGAAAGGGCCAAAGGATTGGGGAGAGGGGAATGGAGCTACCAAAGATATGGCAGGAGAGAGGGGATGTAGGTCCAAGAGGGGTGGGGAGAAGGGAGAGGGGAGATGAGTCGAGGAGGTGGGAGGGGAGACAGGTCCAAGAGAAGGTGGGAAAGGGGTAGATAATTCTAGGTAGGGAAGGGAGAGTATTCTAGGAGGGGGAAAGGGGAGATTGTCCCAGGAGGGGAAATAGGGGTATATGTGGAGGGATGGGGAGTATAGTATAAGTTAGGGGGGGCAGGATGAGAGATACAAATAGGGGGGGGTAGGGGGGGGTAGGGT
>NW_020868350.1:214624-217124 GCF_003789085.1 Penaeus vannamei
TCCCCCCACCTCCTCCCCACTCCCCCCCACCTCCTCAACTCCTCCCCTCCTCCCCAAACTCCCTCCCCCTCCTCCCCAATCCCCCCCTCCACCCCAATCCAACCCCTCCTCCCCACCCACTCCAACCCCTCCTCCCACCCCAATCCCCCCCACCTCCTCCCCAATCCCCCCCACCTCCTCCCCAGATGCCATCAGCGTGACAAACGGCCGCGCAGGACCTGTCACGGGACACGCGTGGGGATCCTGTTTGCCGGAGGAGACGATGATGCTTTGGTTAATAATTCATCTTGACCGGCCGGGATGATGCCAGGGTGGGGGGGGAGGGGGAGGAGGGAGGAAGGTTGGGAATTGGGGAAAAGGGGGAGGGATGCGGGGAGGGTAAGGGGGAGGGTGCGGGAGGGAAAGGGGCAGGGGTGAGGTGGGGTGTGTGGCTTGGAGGAATAGTTGGAGGGGAAGGGGGATGGGAAAGGGGAGGGAAGACAGGGGTTGAGGAATTGTTGAAAGGGGCAGGGATGCGGGGGGTGGCTTGGAGGAGAGGTTGGAGGGGAAGGGGGATGGGAGGCAGGGGAGGGGGAGGATTGGGGAATTGGGGAAAAGGAGGAGGGTGCGTAGAGGTTAGGGGGTGCGGGGGAGGTAGGTGGCTTGGAGGAAAGGTTGGAGGGAAGGGGGGAGGTTAATCAATTGGGTAGAGGGGCGAGGGGGAAGGAGAAGGGAAGGTAGAGGTTGGAGAATGGGGAAGAATAGGGGCTTGGGAGAAGGGGAGGAGGGGGAGGAGGGGGAGACGGGATGGTAGAGAGGGGAGGGGGAGGACGGGGATGGTAGGAGAGAGGAGGGGGAGCCTGGTGAAGGTTGGAGGGCTTCTGGAGAAAGGGGAGAAGGGAGAGGAGGGAGAGGGAAGGGTGTAGAGGATAGGGGAGGGGGAGGTTGGAGGCAGGGAAAGGTTGGGGGCTGGGGAGAGGGGAGAAGGGTGTGGGGCGGTCATTGACTAGGTAAAGGAGGGGGAAAGTGAGAGGTAAGGGAGAGAGGGAGGGCACTAGTAGCTGGAGAAGAGGGGAGGAGAGAGGAGGTCCCAGGCTAGAGAGGGGAGAGGGGAGGCCCAAGGATAGGGGGGTGGAGAGGGATGTCACAGGCTGGGGAAAGGTATTGGGTTGGCTGGGAAGAGAGAGGGGAGGGGGGGGGAGGACAAAAGGGAGGTGAGGGAGATTGAGAAAAAAAGGGGAGAGAGGGGTGGTGATGACAGAGAGAGAGGGGAGAGGAATGATTGAGTGAGGGAGGAGAGAAAAAAGAGAGGAAAGAGAGACAAACATATAAACAAAAAGAGAGGGAAGAAAAGAAAAAAGCAGAGAGATATTGATAGAAAGAAATAAGGGTGAATAAATAAATAAATACACAAAGTGACAGATGGTATACAAGAGAGCGAGCGAGAGAGAGAGAGAGAGAGAGAGAGAGAGAGAGAGAGAGAGAGAGAGAGAGAGAGAAGAGAGAGAGAGAGAGAGAGAGAGAAGAGAGAGAGAAAGAAAAAGAGGAGAGAGAAAGAGAGAGAGAGAGAGAGAGAGAGAGAGAGAGAGAGAGAGAGAGAGAGAGAGAGAGAGAGAGAGAGAGAGAGAGAGAGAGAAGAAAAACAAAAAATAAAGAGAAAGAGAAAGTTAGAAACACACACACAAAGAGAGAGAGAGAGAGAGAGAGAGGAGAGAGAGAGAGAGAGAGAGAGAGAGAGGAGAGAGAGAGAGAGAGAGAGAGAGAGAGAAGAGAGAGAGAGAGAAAGATACAAAAAATAAAGAGAAGAGAAAGTTAGAAACACCACAGAGAGAGAGAGAGAGAGAGAGAGAGAGAGAGAGAGAGAAGAGAGAGAGAGAGAGAGAGAGAGAGAGAGAGAGAGAGAGAGAGAGAGAGAGAGAGAGAGAGAGAGAGAGAGAGAGGAGAGTGGCAGCGGCTGGCGGATGTGTCGCGGGCAGATGTCACTGTCGTCCTCTCTCACATTGTGCGCCGAGTGAGTATGATGGCTGATGGTCACTGTTATCATCAACTTGCTGTGTATGTTGGCGTGAGTGTTTGTATGATGGCGAGTTTCTGTGTGCGTATGTGTATGTATGGGGCTGGAGTACACCTGAGCTCCGTTATAGAGGCTTGGTATTATGAATAAATGCGTGTAGATAATTGAGTTTATGGGAATATCTTCGTATGTAAATAGGCATGTCTCTGTGTCTATAAGTGATAATCTATAAGCACGGAGGTGGGTAAAAGTACAAGCAAAAGGGGTGCATATATGAAGGCATAAAGCGAAGCCGGAAATTATGTGTTAAAGCAGGTTACGCTCCCCAATTTTTGCCTCAACCCAGACGAGGCAATTGTCCCCAGCTGGCACAGAACTCCGCGGCATCAACTGTTAGGCCAGATTGCAACATTGCGCCGACGTTACATTACCGAGAACGGCGGGTCCTGGAGGCTTTGAGCAGCCGCCCTCCCCGTCGCCGCCTCCCAAATATGCCGCCGGAGAAGT
>NW_020868350.1:222124-227124 GCF_003789085.1 Penaeus vannamei
GGATGATGATAAATGATATTGATAATATAATAATAATGATAATGATAATGATAGCGATGATGATAATGAATAATATAATGATAATGATAATATGATGATAATGATAGCGATGATAATAATGATAACGATAGTAAAACAATGATAATAGTATGATTAAATAATATGATGAGGATGATGATGATATTGATAATAAAAATAATAATGATAATAATAATGATGACCAATGATAGTAACAATGACAATAATAAAAATGATAATAATAATAATAATGATAATGATAACGCTAATGCTAAGGACACCGCTAATAATAACTCTAAAAAGATAATAAAGATAGTAATAAACATGATCATGATAGAAACAAAGGTGATAATAACTAATAATAACGACAGCACAATCATACAACTCATCCCCAGAATGGAAGACAAGAGAAACTCCGTAAAATAACCATAACAAGACAGAGAAATTATATATCCTATTGACCTTCACTACGAGGGATGGGAGAGGGAGATGCACGCGTCTAAATTACCTTCCATTTTCACTTCTCATTATCCATAATTAACGAGATTCAGCCCATATCATTGCTTTTCAAACGTTCATTACTGACATAGCGGGATGGAATATTACCCTCTATCAACTTTATGATCTTTCTAATCATCTGTATTATGATCATCAATGTCTTTTCTCTCTCTCTCTCTCTCTCTCTCTCTCTCTCTCTCTCTCTCTCTCTCTCTCTCTCTCTCTCTCTCTCTCTCTCTCTCTCTCTCTCTCTCTCTCTCTCTCTCTCTCTCTCTCTCTCTCTCTCTCTGTCTCTCTCTCTCTACGTGATGTGACCCTGAGCCATTGTTCAAAAGTGTCGATCTGATCAGTTTTGGGAATCTATATGCTAATGGGAAGGATCAGGTAGAGTTAATTGGTGTAGCATTAGCAGAAGGAAGGCGAGGGAAAAGGTGTGTTTTCATTTGTTCCTTTTATTTGGTAATAAGTTTTATTTGTGTCTGTAACACGAAAAGTTCGAAAGGTTGCTGGTTTATAGGCAAAATAAATAAATAGATAAATTAAATAATAATAATAATATAATGATAATAATAATATATAATGAATAATAATAATAATAATGATAATAATGATAATAATAATAATAATAATAATAATAATAATAATAATAATAATAATAATGATAATAAAAATAATTATGTAGGCACTTTACACTACCTCTTTCATGGCCAGTCGATGATATCATTCTTTCTTTTGTTTTCTCTTTCCTTCTCTGTTTGTCTGTCTGTCTATCTGGCTGTGTGTATATAGGTTTATCGGTATGACTATTCTATTTATCTCACTCTTTCTTTCTCTCTCTCGCTCTTCTCTCTTTCATATTTCCTCTCTCTCTCTCTCCACCTTTCTCGCTCTCCTCTCTCTCTTCTCTCTCTCCTCTCTCTCTCTCTCTTCTCTTCTCTCTCTCTCTCTCTTTCTCTCTCCTCTCCTTCTCTCTCCTCTCTCTTCTCTCTCTCTCTCCTCTCTCTCTCTCTCTCTCTCTCTCTCTCTCTCTCCCTCTCTCTCTCTCTCTCTCTCTCTCTCTCTCTTCTCTCTCTCCTCTCTCTCCACTCTCCTCAATCTACGCCTTCACCCGCTCTCTCTTCCCGCCTCTCTCTCTCAACCTCTTCCACTCCTCTCCCCCCCCCCCCCTCTTCTCTCTTTACATCCTTCTCCCCCTTTCTCCCTCTGTTTCTCTGGCAGCCTCTCCTCGCTTCGCCCTCACACACGCTCCCGCAGACATAATGCAGGAGCCGTAAGACGATCCATCATTCCCTGCACACAGAGCTGCGTCTCCGTGTGTCACCTCGTGGAAAATATCGAAGCTCCTGTGATGGCAAGAGTCCCTTTCTCCTCCGCTTGCCTCCTTCGATCTCTTTATTGGGTTTTTGTTGTGTTTCTGCATCTCATATATATATATATATATATATATATATATATATATATATATATATATATATATATATATATATATATATATATATGTATATATATATGTGTGTGTGTGTGTGTGTGTTGTGTGTATGTGTGTGTGTGTGTGTGTATATATATATGTATATATATATATATATATATATATATATATATATATATATATATATATATTATATATATAGTATATATATATATATATATATATATATATATATATATATATATATATATATATATATATATATATGTATATATGTATATATATACATACATATATATATATATATATATTTATATATATAATATATATATATATATATATATATATGTGTATGTGTGTGTGTGTGTGTGGTAATATGTAATATATATATATATATATATATATATAAATAAAACATAGAACGCCTACACACGCACACACACAATTATACACATGAACGCACACACACACACACACACATGTATATATGTGTGTGGTTGTGCATAGATATACACACAAAAGTCCTGGATCCTTTCTCCTCTTTAAGTTCCCTTCCTCATCTCTGTTTTCTTTTGTTTTTCCATTATACAATTTTCCTCCCACTCTCCTTTCTTCTTTCACCGACCTCTGTTCTCCATCTTCTCCATTCTTTCTTAACCCTCCTTCTTTCTTCCTTCACTCTCCTCTATTCTTCCTCCCTCCCTCCCTCCTCTTCCTTCACCCCATCCTTTCTCTTTCTTCCTCCTTCCCTCCTTCACCTTCCTCTATATTCCCTCCTTCCGTCCTTCACCTTCCTCTATATGCCCTCCCTCCTCCTCTGTTCTCCCTTCCTCCCATATTTCTTCCTTCACTCTCCTTCATTCTCCCTCCCTCTCTCCTCTTCCTTCACCCCCTATTTGTTCTCTCCTTTTTCTATTTTTCCCTCCTCCTTTCTTTCTCCCTTCACACTCCTCTATTCTCCGTCCCTCCTCCTCTATTTCCCCTCCTTCCTCCTCTATTCTCTCTCCCTATCTCCTTTTTTACCTTCACCCTCTTCCTTTCTTCTTCCCCCCTTCTTTATTCTCCCTCCCTCCTCCCCTATTTTCCCTCCCACCCCCTCTATTCTCTCTCCCTATCTCCTTTTTTCCCCTTCACCCTCTTCCTTTCTTCTTCCCCCCTTCTTTATTCTCCCTCCCTCCTCCCCTATTTCCTTCCCACCCCCTGCATTCTCTCCCTATCTCCTTTTTTCCCTTCACCCTCTTCCTTTCTTCTCCCCCCCTTCTTTCTTCTCCCTCCCTCCTCCCCTATTCTCCCTCCCACTCCCTCTATTCTCTGTCCCTATCTCCTTTTTTCCCCTTCCCTCCTCTATTCTCTTCCCCCTTCTCCCTAACCCCACCAGTTATCAACAAAGAGATGGAAGTTGATGGAAGCCTTCTTGTATTAGGGGAGACTCATCTATATCAGTTGGCCAATGTTTTTCCTCTTGTGCAGGGTGAGAGATAGGCCATAATTCATCCTTGTTATTGAAGGATACGACGCACTGTGTGTTTGTGAGAGGGAGAAAAGGAAGGGAGTTAGCAAAGAGTGGGGGAGAGTGTGGAGGTGAGGGTAGGGGAGGGTGTGGACGAAGGGTGGGGAGGGGGGGGTGTAGGACGAGGGGGAGAATGTATGAGACGAGGGGTGGGGGAGAGTGGGGGTGAAGGGGGACCAGGGTGGGGAGAGTGTGAGACAAGGGGTGAGGGGACCAGGTGGGGAGAGTTGAGGCAGGATAGTGTAAGGAAGGCCGTATTTCATCTCTTGTTTAAGGGATGTAGAGAGAATGGTTTGTATTCTTCCCCCTGTTTGTGTAGAAATGTGGGAAGGTGTTTTTATCGACATGGTTTGTGCATAGACACGTAAAATATGTGTGTGTTTGTGTCCATCTCCATCGAGGTAATACCGCTTTCTGTTATGTATGTAATGTGAGTAACGAAAGCCTGAACTGAGATTTATTCCATTTATAGCTGACTGACTGCGGAACAAACAACATAAAATGGACGCTGGGATGTTAACAGAAAATAACAACACCGCTACTGAGAGAGCGAGCGAGCGAGAGCCGAGAGAGAGAAGAGAGAGAGAGAGAGAGAGAGAGAGAGAGAGAGAGAGAGAGAGAGAGAGAGAGAGAGAGGAGAGAGGAGACAGAAGAGAATGGGATGTGTGTGTGTTTGGTGTGTGTAGTGTGTGCGTGTGGTGGGTGTGTATGTGTGTGTGTGTGTGTGTGGTGTGATGTGTGTGTGTGTGTGTGTGTGTATATGTATATATATATATATATATAATATATATATATATATATATATATATATATAATATATATAGATATATATATATATATATATATATATATCATAATATGCATATAATATACACATACATAGATACATATATATATATATAATATATATATATATATATATATATATATATATATATATATATATATATATATATATATATATATATATTTATATATATATATATATATATATATATATATATATATATATATATTATGGAGAGAGATGAGAGAGAGAAGAGAGAGAGAGAGAGAGAGAGAGAGAGAGAGAGAGAGAGAGAGAGAGAGAGAGAGAGAGAGAGAGAGAGAGGGAGAGAGAGAGAGTCACACAGATAGTAAGAAATTGAACATTATGAGAATCACAGTACATAACTTCCAATGCTAATAAAGACAAGAACTTTTTCTCTATCACTCAGCAAAACAAAACTAATCAAAACCGGGAGTAACAAAGCACAGAATACAACATCCTCCCGCGGATATTTTGTCATATGCAAATGCTTTCAGAACAAAAATGTTTCATTGCAGAATCATAGTCCTTCTGTTGCTCCTGTGCGATGTATGCGTCGTTTTTGCTTTTGTTTGCGCGTGAGGGTGTGTGTGTGTGTGTGCGTGTGCGTGAGTGTGTATAAGTGTGAGTGAGTGAGTGAATGTGTGTGTTTGTGTGTGAAATATAAGGGGACGGTTTTCTTACGTACATGCGTATGAGAACATCTACATGTATTTTGTTATTTATTTATTTTTTCT
>NW_020868350.1:237124-242124 GCF_003789085.1 Penaeus vannamei
GAGAGAGAGAGAGAGAGAGAGAGTGACTGAGTGACTGTATGAGAGAGAGAGAGAGAGAGGAGAGTGAGTGAGTGAGTGTGTTTGTGTGTGTGTGTCTGAGAGAGAGAGAGAGAGAGAGAGAGAGAGAGCTAGAAACAGTAAGCAAAATCATCATTTTTACATGTAAGTTACAATGGCGCTATATCCTCGTACATTAAATGTGACACACGTGTTCGGTACACCATCAAACAACTCGAACCCGCCTGCAAAGACACAGGTTCGAGTTCTGGTCGGGAAGGGTAAGTCATTTATTCATCATATCAATGCGGTAGTGTATTATCCCACCTTTTATGAATACACCTCAGTAATTATGACTTTTAATTACCACCGAGTGCACACACACACACACACACACACACACACACACACACACACACACACACACACACACACACACACACACACACACACACACACACACACACACACACACACACACACACACACATAGATAGATAGATAGACAGATAGATAGATATTAGGTAGATAATGACAGTAAGAATAGAACAGAATAAAATTTATGACATTAAAACAAAGACCCCAAGAAGAGATGTCAAGTGATATTTAAGGACGAGGACAAGCAAGAAAAAAACATTCTTTTCTCTTTCGTTTCTTTCCAGAGTAATGATATTTTTCCGATATTGCACATTATTGCTAGAAATTCGATTATCAGTAAAAAGAAGAAAAAAAAATACATTTTAGATCGGTCGCTGGCTTACGATAGAACTATTTTCGACTCGTGATGATAATTTCCATCTATTTTCAAATTTCTATGCATAGGTTTCTCAATTTTTGAAGCCGCGGGATATATTACAATGCATATTTATTTTTTACCCCTCGTCGTAACTGCATATTTTATCTAATTCATGTTATTATCATAATTACTATTGTTAACTTTTTTTGAGGGTATATGAATTGTTTTGTGAAGCATGGAAGGTATATCGAATGAAGAAATAAATAAATATATCAATATAGATGCATTTTGCTTTGTGCTGACTTCACTTGAATTTATATTTCATCATTAAATATTAAGATCACATGAAAATAAAGTGCCAAGGAAAATATTCACTCCTTTGTCACAATATGAATTTTAGTTCTTAACATATCGCGGCCATTTTCATCAAAACTTTGGTACCAACTTGGAGAACAAAACATGAGAAGTTAACAACGTCAAGAACTCGACTTTCCCAATCTCTGCTGAAAAGGGAGAGGGAGAGAGAGAGAGAGAGAGAGAGAGAGAGAGAGAGAGAGAGAGAGAGAGAGAGAGAGAGAGAGAGAGAGAGAGAGAGAGAGAGACAGAGACAGACAGACAGAGACTGACTGACTGACTGACTGACTGACTGACTGACTGACTGACTGACTGACTGACTGACTGACTGACAGACAGACAGACAGACAGAGACAGACAGACAGAAACAGAGACAGAGGCAGACAGAGATAAAGAAAGAGACAGAGACAAAGACAGAGCCAGAGACAAAAAAAAGACAAAGAAAGAGACAGAGACAGACAGATAATTGATAAAGATAGAGAGAGGGAAGGAAGAAAGAGTGAGAAAGTAAGCAAAGGGAAAATGGTGAACGTTAAGGAGAGACGGATCCCATCCTCTAAATGAGTAAAATATATAAGAATATCAAGATTACATAGATATATAAATGACCAAATAGATACAAAATCAACAAGCAGGAGATATAAACAAACAGACAGATAAAAAAAATAGAAAACATCTAAACAAATAGATAGAAAGAGAAAAATATATAAAAAGAAGATAACTTGAAAAATAGAGTTAGACAGAAAAGAACGAAATTCCTAGTACTCCCTGCGTGGTGGTCTTTTCCCCTCTTTGACCAATGTCTGGATAGCAACTGAGGGTGACCGCGCGTGAGGAGAGGAGGAGAGCGTCCCTAGGGGTCACGACTGGCTGGGTGGAGCCACAGAGAGCCACAAGGAGCCACAGGGAATCACAAGGGCTCACGCGGAGGTACAGGAAATCACAGTGGGCCACTGGAAGTCACAGAGAGCCATAGGGAGCCACAAGAAAGACACAGAAACCCAAAGGGAATCACATTGAGCCACAGGGAGTCGCGTAAAGGCGATAGAAATCGCATGGTACCATAAGGAAGCCCCAGGGAGTCACAGAAATTCAAAGGGAATCACATGGAGCCACAAGGAAGCCACAGGGGGTTTCAGGAAGACAAAGGGTAGCACAGGGTGTCATAGGAAACCACAGGGAGCTACAAGGAAGCCACAGGGAGCTACAAGGAAGCCACAGGGAGCTACAAGCCACAGAAAAAGGCCACAGGGAGTCGCAGAAAGGCAAAGAGAATCACATGGAGCCACAAGGAAATCAAAGGGAATCACATGGAACCGCCAGGGAGCCACAGAAAGCCGACAGGAATAGCATGGGGGCACAAGGAAACCCCAAGGAGTCACAGAAAGACAAGGGGAATCACAGGGAGCCATAGGACACCACAGAGAGCCACAAGGAAGCCTCAAGGAGTCACAGGAAGCCAAAGGGAATCACAGGGAGCCACAAGGAAGCCACAGCTGTGAACCGGCTAGGGAAGGTAAGGGGAAAAGTTAGGTACATAGAAATAGGGGGATTGTTGATAAAGAGTGGAGTAATACTTAAGAATAGGGAAGGTAAAGATCAGGGATTAGTAAAAGAAAAGAATTAAGATTATTTTTCAAAAAGTGAAAATTAAGAAAGAGCTAATCATAGCATGGGCAAATGTGCATAAACAGAAGGCGTAGGACAAGAAACAACAAGAAAAAAGTACCAAGAAGAAGAAATGGGAATGAAATATATGGCCAAAAATTCAGAAGCTGAAGGGTAAATGAACTACAGCAATAGACGAAGGAGAATTGCAAAGGACAGGCAAGAGTAACGAGAATAGGGGATGTACTAGCTGCCTGAGCATTAATCGTAAGACAAGTTGGAAGGAAGATTCATGGAGGATGGCGGTGATAAAATCTCTTGTTTGGGGATGTTTGGCATGTAGATGGAATGGAGAGAGAGAGAGAGAGAGAGAGAGAGAGAGAGAGAGAGAGAGAGAGAGAGAGAGAGAGAGAGGGAGGGAAAGAGAGAAAGAGAGAGAGAGGGAGGGAAAGAGAGAGAGAGAGAGAGAGAGAGAGAGAGAGAGAGAGAGAGAGAGAGAGAGAGAGAGAGAGAGAGAGAGAGAGAGGTGGGGGAAGAGAGGGAGGTAGAGAAGGACAAAGAGAGAGACAGAGATAGAGATAGAGAAAAGAAGAAAGGGACTGATAATGAGAAAACATAGAAACAGATACTGAGACTGAAAGATAGACAGAGAGAGGGCGAGCGGGCGACCGAGGGAGAGAGAGAAAGAGAGAGAGAGGGGGAGCGAGCGAGTGAGAAAGAGAAAGAGAGAACGAAAGAAAAAGAGAAGGGAAAAAGAGACCGAAAAATGAGAAAACAGAGTGAATGTGGGAGAGGGAAGACGGGTAATAAATGCAAAGAGGGAAAGCCAGGGAGAAGAGGGTGTTTGCAGGACGATGCAGTAAACATGAAATACGAGTCGAACGAGACGAGGGTGACGAGAGAATGGTGTAGTTACTGGTGGAATGAAGGGAGAAGAACACCATGAGAGCTTCAGGTAATTCTCATGAGGGAGCGTCGGAAGAGCGGCCTTGTACAACGCCCTCATGAAGAATGGATAGCGTAAAAAAACACGGATCCAGGGGCAGCAAAAAATATCCATCATGGACGAGGTACATAAAACATTCGGGGAATTTATGGCGGCGAGAACGAAATTCATGAAAGATAGAATTTGAAAAATGGAGAAGAAAAAAAAATTAACAGATAGGGAGGGTGTAAATAGAAAAGGGTGTTTAAATTTTTTTTTTTCTTAAATCTTATTTCTCTAGACATTCACGTACTTGTCGCATTGTCAGTATCGCGTGTATAAATAGTAAAAAATAAAAAATAAAAAAAAATATAGATAGATAGATAAATATAAAGATAGATAGATAGATAGATAAATAAATATAAAAATAGACAGATAGATAAATATAAAGATAAAATGATAGATAGGTAAATATATAGATAGATAGATATATAAATAAATATAAAGATAGATAGATAGATAGATATAAAGATAGATAGATAGATATTCACTATTACCCGTCGCACGGCACGCCGCCCTCGACCCCGCCTGTCACTTCTCGAGAACCCGGTTGCCACATCCGACACGCTGCCACCTCCTGAGGATTCTCTCCCCGCCCTCGCTGCTTATGCAACCTCCGATACTCTTCCGGCTGGGGACGCATCCATCACAAGGGCGTCGCGAGCACATACTGAGGCAGCGGCGACGTGGGCGTGCTCGTCCCGGGAAGTATTAAGCCGTGATGCATCGAGAACAGGAGATCGAGTTAACCTCTCTACGGCGCACAGACTCTGCGGTCTCGTCCACCCGTGTTTGAATAATTCTCTCGTTTCCCAAACAAATGATCCCGCAATGTTACAGGCGACGGTTAACTGTACGTCCGTTTAGCTAACTAATCTGACTGCTTGTTAGAACCGTGTCTGGGAATATTTCGATCCCAAGGAGTTATTCATCTTCTCAAGCAATTAGGAGGACTCGGGAGAAAGACATCGATACGAGATCCTGAAATCTATTTAATATTCAAAATGAACTTCTAATCATATCTAGACCATATTTGGGCATTAGTTATCTCGAACGTATTTTTGTTTTGTGAATTATTAAGTGCAATGAGGCAGATAAAAGATAATGAAACGAAAGCGAGTGCAATCGTATTTATTGAATGTGTCCGATATCATTACGATGCAAAACACTTAATAGGAAGCGATATACCATGATTATTATCAAGAGCCTTCAATAACATTATATTACACCTGGCATTGGACTTAAAATGATAGTTTATTAATAAATTATGAGAGCCTCCATTTAGCTGTAATTATACGCGAAATGATCAAGGGGATAATC
>NW_020868350.1:284624-292124 GCF_003789085.1 Penaeus vannamei
GTGTGTGTGTGTGTGTGAATCTGTGTGGTGTGTGTGTGTGAGTGTGTGATGTGTGTGTGTGTGCGTCCCTCTGTGGCTGTGTTATTGTGTGTGAGAGTTACATCCAGAAGCCGCTTAGATCTATCCATAGATTGTATTAAGGTGTGAGCTGTGTGGTGCATGGTGTATGTGTGTGTGCGTACCACCGTACCTGTTCAACGCTGCTGTAAGTTGAAGCGGCGGCCCTGTGTCGTGGAGTGGTGTCTGCGCCGCCTGATCTGGACGTGTGCTTGGGTCGTGCTGTTGTGCCGTTGTGTGTGTGTGTGTGTGTGTGTGCGTGTGTGTCTGCCGTAACTGTGTGTCTCGTGTGTGTGCGCGTTTCTGGTATGGTGTGTGAGTGTCGTGTGCGCGACGTTCCGTCCTTGTTACTGTTGTGTGTGTGCGTAGAACTGTGCGTGTGTGTGTGCGGGCATTTGTGTGTGTGTGTGTGTTGTAAATCTGATGTGCGTGTGTGTCTATGAGCCGCAGTGTTAGATATGATTCTATCATGATCCTCAGTTATCTGTTTGGTTTTACATGACACATATAGTACGATATAAACTCCACACACACAACATTTACACAACAAGATCACAAGAAATATAATACACTATAGTGAATGTATTGTATATATTACGCACCATTATATGCAGATGTATATATATCCTAAGTATGTATGTACGTAATTATATATACCCTGAAAGCCGTCCTCTCTCACTAGGTGTAGCTCCGCGTGGTGAAGTCTCAGCGTGAGAGTGAGTGTCGAGAGCTACTGTCCTCTCTGAATCGTTATCGCCGTGTTTAGCTCCTTGCGTAACCTGCTTATTATTTGTTGAGAATTTCCCTGCTCTCACCTACTACATATATAGATATATGACAAATATAGCTATTACGTATTATATAATATCTGTAACGCCTATGCACCTACCTATTGATATATAACTTAGGCTACTATATGATATATATATAATATATATATATTATATATATATGATATTATTATATATATATATTAAGCATACATATACATTCATACGTACGTATATACTTACATACATATATGTGTGTGTGTGTGTGCTTGCGCAAAATTTATGGATAAGAGAAAGGCACTGCACAAGATCGCCACCAAGTCCAGAATGCCACAGTTAATTTTTTTCGTTCGACGCCATAAAAAAAAAAAAAAAAAAAAAATTGTTATTCGTTGACTTTTTTCAGGATTTCAACGGACGCCTTCTCCCACTGCCTTTGCTATGCTACCCATGGCATTTTAAGCTGTAATCAACTATGCAATTGCAATCAACAATTAGATACGTTGATGTTAACTACAAAAGAACAACAATATTTCCTAAGGAACGAACAGAAATTTGGACGTTTCTCTCTGTTATTCTTTTTCTAAATAGATAACCAATTAAACGTTCGTATTTATTTATACAGTTTCTAAATTAATATTCTTTGACACGCTTTTAACTATCATTTTATTACTGAATGAATTTCCATTTTGCAAATGCTCGGAGAAGCTGTCAGGTTGCGAGCTTAGATTATCGTAATATCTTAATAGGAAAGTAAAAGCAAAAGAGAAAGGATAGAGAGACAATTCGAGATAACAGAGATAACCGCATTAATTTATAGGGACGAGTAGGAGGGATAGGCAGAGAGAATTAAAAGGGTTACGTAAATGTTTTGCCTTCCTTCTGATGTCATTGTAAGGAGAAGAGAAAAGGGAAGGGTTAAAAGACGTAAATGTTTTGCCTTCCTTCTGATGTAATTCTCTTTCTCTCTGCCTCTCTCTCTACCTATCTATCTATCTTTCTCTCTCTCTCTCTCTCTCTCTCTCTCTCTCTCTCTCTCTCTCTCTCGCTCTCTCTCTCTCTCTCTCTCTCTCTCTCTCTCTCTCTCTCTCTCTCTCTGTCTCTCTCTCTCTCTCTCTCTCTCTCTCTCGTCTCTCTTCCTCTCTCTCTCTCTATATATAATATATATATATATATATAATATATATATATATTATATATATATATATATTATGTGTGTGTATGTATGTGTGTGTGTGTGTGTGTAATGTTATGTGTGTCTGTGTGTGTGTTTGAGTGCTCGTTAGTGTCTGTGTGTGATATACAGTGTACAATTCTGTAGTCATTTCCCTTTTTTTAAGAATCTTCCTCCTTTTAACCCTCCGCATTTGCCCCGAAGCGAGAGTGCCCCCGTTTCCCCGCCCATATCTCACTAAACTCTAGCTTTCTCGCAACAGCCCCCAAATACCCTTTCGGAATCTGATCTTTTCGCACGATCCAAGCGGAGACAAAAACTGAAAGCGTTTGCAGAAAACGGAGATTACCCAACTTCAGATCAAGTTTAGATAAGGAGGAATCCGTAAATAAGGAAATCCGTAAATAACTATAGCATTATTTACAGAGAGTCAGGGAATGATGAAACAATTGTGAGGAAAAAAAATAGATAAATAAAGTATGAGCGAAAGAAAAATATCGTTTCGCAGCAATCGTTGCTACGGTGATGGTTGTTGATTAAAAAAGTGCTAATCTCGCTTAACGCCGTATTTGCAATGATTAACATCAGCGTTTCGCAAATGTGGACACGAATCTCGCTTTTCCCATCAACTTAATTCTAGCTACATTTTTATTTCAGTTTTAAAAGACGGAGTTTAAACAAATATGACTACAGATCGCGGGTTGAAATCGTCACATAAATTTCATCATAGAAAATCGTGATAATAATAATGTGAATGATCATTACAAAGTAAAAACTATTTCTAAATTATATTCACTGTTTATTTTTTTCATCATAGGAATTTTTATGATGATGAAAAAATGACTAACAACAATTCCCCAATAGAGAGATAGAGAAGGAACGAAAACACAAATATATAAATAAATGATGAATAATACTCGCTGGTAACATCGTCGTAACAATATTGCCATCACGATGTCCCTGTGCCGTTGTTTTAAGCTGACAGATTATGGCGCCTGTGCATATGTAATCTCCTTATTTCCAGCTCCGACACAAGCTCAAACACCAAAACGGGAGGCTGAGAAGGTGGGGGAGGGAGAGGGAAGAGAGGGGAGGGAGAAGGAGGAGGAGCGGGAAGAAGGGTGGGGGGAGTGGGGGTTAAGTCGGTGGAGGGAGTGGCGGGGGCAGTGGGTGGGGATGAAGGAGAGGGGTTGGGAGGTAGAGTGGGAGTGGGAAGAGAAGGACGGGGAGTGTGGGGGAAGGAGAGAGGGGGAGAGGGAGTGAAAGAGAAGGCAAGGGAAGAGAAAGAGAGAGGGAGGAAGGGGGGGAGACGTGGATACGCCAACCACAATCTGCTTGAAGTTGCGGAGAATTCTCGAAATTCTTCCTAGTTTTCTCAAAATTTGCTCCGTGTCCTTTTTTTCCCTCTCTCTTCTCTTCTCCCCTCTCCCCCTCCCCCCTCTCTCTTTCTCCCTGACTGCCTCTCTCTCTCTCTCTCTCTCTCTCTCTCTCTCTCTCTCTCTCTCTCTCTCTCTCTCTCTCTCTCTCTCTCTCTCTCTCTCTCCTCTGCTTGGTTCTCACTTCGTTCTGTTTCCTCCACTTGAGGCTGACTATTTTCGTGAGGAAGTCTGTGTGATTTTTTGGGCGAAGGTGAATGTGGAGAAGAGAAGTATCACTTGCTGGGCGTTTAAATGGGGACTTTCTCTCTTTTCTCTGCCTCTGTCTGTCTGTCTGCCTGTCTGGATCTCTCTCTCTCTATCTCTCTTCTATTTTCTTTTCTTTTCTTTTCTCTCTCTCTCTCTTCTTTCTTTTCTTTCTTTCTTTTCTTTTCTTTTCTTTCTTTCCTTTCCTTTTTCTTCTCTCTCTCTCTCTCTCTCCTCTCTCTCTCTCTCTCTCTCTCTCTCTCTCTCTCTCTCTCTCTCTCTCTCTCTCTCTCTTCCTTCTCTCCTGCTGCTCTCTCTCTCTCTCCTCTCTGAATATCATTTTTAGCTCCTCCTCATTCGCTGGTTCCTCCTCCTCATTACGATATAATGAGTTATGTGTTGCCTCCACTCTCTTGCGACTCCTGTTGAGGACACTTGGAAACGTAATTACTATCTCTAGTTTGGTGAGGCGTCGCCGAAAACTTTGCTCTTGCGAAACGGATCAGGTTAACTCTGCGGACGCAATCAGGCAGGAAAAGTCCGTCTCTCGCCTCTTAGATACGTCTTGTCGCATTCTTCTTTGTTTCTCTATTGCCTGTCTGGTGTCTGGTGTCTGGTTGTTGTCTGTTGTTGTTTTGGTTCTGTGTCATGTCTGGTTGTCTGTCTGTGTCTGCTCGGTTGCTCTTGTCCTTCTCCTCGTGTTGCTGTCTCTGTTCTGTTCTAGTCTGGCTGCTCTATGTATGTCTGTCTGGATCTCTTTTTCTGTCTCGGCTTTTTGTCTTGTTTTTTCTCAGTGCTTTGTCACATAAGCAAGCACACACACAATTACACACTACACCATAGCTCCCACGCGTTACTCGCACCCATACTGCGTACACCATCAGCACACGGCACACGACACTCATCCCTTTCCCCTCTTCACTGACCAGCTACATCATTCACCCCCTCCCCCCCCCCCCCCACACACACTCATACTTCTTCTCCCTCCCACAGCATTAGCTCCCCCTCCCCCACACGGTTACAACCATAACATATACACACTCTGGCTACCCTCCACCCCCCCCCCCCACCCGCACAACATCCTCCCCTCCCCATCCCCCTACACACCCCCTTCCCCTTTCCCACACATCACACATCCTCCCTTCCCCTTTCCGATCCCCCCACACACACCCACCCTCACTTCCCCTCCCATCCCCACACACCCCTCCCCCTTCCCAACGACACACACATCCCCCCTCCCCTCACTTCCCCTTCCCCCTTACCCCCGCCACACACCACACCCTCCCTCCGCACACACATACCCTACCCCCCCCACACCACACACGCTTCCCCCTCCCACACACATACCCCNAGAAAGATAAGAAAGAAAAAGGAATGAAAGAACCACAGAAAAAAACGAACGGAAAACAAAAATATGGCAAAAGAACAAAAAGAAAACAGAAAAAAAACGAGGAAAACATAAAATAGCAAAAAAGAAATCAAAAAGCAAAAACGGAAAAAAATGAAGAAAAAAGGGACAAATAAAGGAAAAAAAAAAGAGAGAAAGAAGGGAAGAAGATCTAAATAATAATAAAAAAAAAATGAAAACAAAATAAAATAAAACAAAATGGAAACAAAATAGAGCAGAGGGAAACCGAAATGGCACAATAACAATAAAACAAACAAAAAACAAATCAGAAAAAAAAAACAGAAAGAACAGAAAACCAAAAAGCCAAAAAAGAACAATAAAACAAAAAGGAAAACAAAAAACAAAGAGAAAACATTAAATAAAAACAAACAAAACAGAATAAACAAACAGCAACAAAAGAAACAAAACCCAAAAACGGAAAGCAAAAAAATAACCAAATATGGAAAAAAAAGAAAACAAAAAAAAATAAAACATGAGAAGTATGAAAACAAAACAGCAAAAAAATAAACAAATAACCACCAAAAAAAAAAACGCGAAAACAAAAACCAAAAGAGCCATTTTTTGATGCGTTTTTGTAGATAATTCAATATCTGTATATGTTGTTTTATTATAATAGTTTTTCTTGTTTTTGTCCTTTTTGTTTCTGTTCTTTTATATGCTATAATTTGGATTTCCTTCTGTTCTTTTCTGTTTTTTTTATCTAATTTGTAATTTTGTTTTGTTTATTTGTTGATTTTTGATAGCCATTTCGTTTCCTTCTGCATATTTATTTTCCAAATTTTGTTTTAATTTATTTTGTTTTCATTATTTTTATTATTATTTAATTTCTTCCCTTCTTTCTCTCTTTTTTTTTCTTTATTTGTCCTTTTTTCTTCAAATTTTTTTTTTTTTTTTTTCCTCGTTATTTATTTTTTACTTTTTTGTTTCTTTTTTTGCTATTTTGTTTCCTCGTTTTTTCTGTTTTCTTTTTGTTTCTTTTTTTGCTAATTTTGTTTCCTCTAGTTTTTATTCTGTTTTCTTTCCATTCCTTTTTTTCTTTCTTTTCTTTCTTTTTATAGCCTTTTCCTCCCCGCTTCGGCTTCTCCCTCTTTATCACGGATTAGCCCCCGCACCGCAAAGGCCTTGTTCCCAGCTTGTCTTACGAGCGTTTAAAGGGCTGATAAGATAAGCGATGCGGCGGGGGCTGCCGGGCCGCTGCCGATCACGTGACCTGCCAGGGCTGCTCTTCGTCTCTTTAGTTCTTGTTTTTTTCCGTTTTTGGTTTTTGTTTCTTTTTGGGGTTTTGTTTCTTTTTTTGCTGTTTTGTTTTCTCTGTTTTTTTTTTTTAATTTATGTTTCCTTGGTTTTGTTTTCCATTTTTGGGTTTTTTTTTTTTTTTTTTTTGGGTTTTGTTTTCCCGTTTTTTGGGTTTTTGTTTCTTTTTTTTGGGGGGGGGTTGTTTCTTTTTTTGCTGTTTTGTTTTCTCTGTTTTTTTTTTTAATTTATGTTCCTTTGGTTTTGTTTTCCATTTTTTTGTTTTTTTTTTTTTTTTTTTTTTTTTTTGGTTTTTGTTTTCCGTTTTGGTTTTGTTTTTCTTTTTTTGCTGTTTTGTTTCTCTGTTTTTTTTCCATTTTTGGTTTTTTTTTCCGTTTTTGGGTTTTGTTTCTTTGTGCTGTTTTGTTCTTCTGTTTGTTTGTTTTTATTTTGTGTTTTCTTGTTTTTGTTTTCCTTTTTTGTTTTTTGTTTTTTTGCTATTTTGTTTCCTCGTTTTTTCTGTTTTCTTTTTGTTTCTTTTTTGCTATTTTGTTTCTCGTTTTTTCTGTTTATTTTTGTTTCTTTTTGCTTATTTTGTTTCCTCGTTTTCTGTTTTTTTTTGTTTCTTTTTTGCTATTTTGTTTCCTCGTTTTTTTTCTGATTTGCTTTTTGTTTCTTTTTTGCTATTTTGGTTTCCTCGTTTTCGTTTTCTTTCCATTTCCTTTTTTTCTTTTTTTCTTTTTATAGCCTTTTCCTCCCCGCTTCGGCTTCTCCCTCTTTATCACGGATTAGCCCCCGCACCGCAAAGGCCTTGTTCCCAGCTTGTCTTACGAGCGTTTAAAGGGCTGATAAGATAAGCGATGCGGCGGGGGCTGCCGGGCCGCTGCCGATCACGTGACCTGCCAGGGCTGCTCTTCGTCTCTTTTAGTTCTGTTTTTCCGTTTTTGTTTTTTTGTTTCTTTTTTGGGGTTTTGTTTCTTTTTTTGCTGTTTTGTTGTCTCTGTTTTGTTTTCTGTTTTTCTTTTATTTCTGTTTTCTTTTTTTTGTTTTCCATTTTTGGGTTTTGGTTTCTTTTGTTCTATTTTGTTTCCTCTTTTTTATTTTCTTTTTTTTTCTGTTTTCGATTTTTGTTGTTGTTGTTGTTGTTGTTTTGTTTCCTCAGTTTTTTTTCTTCTTTTCTCTTTTATTTCTGTTTTTTTCTTATTTGTTTTTTGTTTCTTTTTTGTTTATTTGTGT
>NW_020868350.1:297124-312124 GCF_003789085.1 Penaeus vannamei
TCTTCCTCTTCCATCCTCTTCCCTCTCCTCTCTCCAACTTCCATCTCCCTTCTCCATTCCTCCCTTCTCTTTCCCCTTTTCCCATCCTCCCTTTCCCTCACCATCTCTCCCTCTTTCTCCCTTCTCCTTCCCCTCCTCTCCTCCTCCCCCTCCTTCCCTTTTTTCTTTTCCAGCCTCCTCTTCCTCCCTTCTTCCCTAGTTTTCTCTCCTCGCATCCTCCTTCTTCACCATTTCCTTCTTCGTCCTCACCTCCCTCTTCCTTAATCCCTCCGTCTATCTTCTCCTTCTTCTCCCCATCCCTTCCTCCTCCCCTGTTTCCCCCTCCTCCCTCCTGCACTCCTCACCGGCCTATCCCCCTTTTCCATTCTCGCCTCTCTCTCTTCTCCTATCACCATTTTTCTTCTCTTTCCTCCTCCTCCCCCTCTCCCCTCCACCCCTTTCCGTAATCCTCCTCATTCCCCCTTCCTCCTCCCCCCTCTCCCCCTACCCCCCCTCTCTTCCTCAGCCCCTCTACCATACCTTCTTTATCATCATCCTCTATCTCCTTCTATCTATTTTTCTCTCCCTATCCCCCCCCCTCCCCCCCCCCCCCGCCCCCCTTATCGACGCCCACATTTCCAGAAACAACCAATTTAAAGAGATATAAATCAATATGGTAATGAACTGAAGGATTCAGGCACCAGATTTTTTTTTTTTTTTTTTTTTTTTTTTGAAAATGCTTTTGAAAAAAAGTGGACGAAGAGGGAGGGAGTTTTTGCCGTTTTGTCATTTTTTTGCTTTTTTGGGGATTTTTTTTTTCTTTCTTTTTTTTTCTTTTTACTGTATTTCTTACTCACTATTCTTATCTCTTTTTTTTTTTTTTTTTTTTTTTTTTTTTTGAAAAAGTGGACGAAGAGGGAGGTAAGTTTTGCCAAGTTTTTTCATTTTTGCTTTTTGGGGATTTTTTTTTTCTTTTCTTTTTTTTAACTGTGTTATTCTTACTCGATTATTCTTATCTCTCTCTTTTTTTTTTTTTTTTTTTTTTTTTCGAAACCAGTGGACCGAAGAGGGAGGAACTCTTGCCAAGACTTTTTCATAATTTTGCTTTTTGGGAGTTTTTTTCTTTACTTTTTTCATTTATTACTTGTATGCTTACTCACTGATTCTTAATCTCTCTCTCTTTTTTTTTTTTTTTTTTTTTTGAAAAAGTGGGACGAAAGAGGAGGAGTTTTTGCCAAGTTTTTTATTTTTTTGCTTTTTGAGGATTTTTTTTTTCATTTTCTTCTGTGTTTTTTTTTACTGGATAATTCTTACTCACTATTCTTATTCTTTTATCAATTAGGTGTTTAAATACTATATAGACATTTATTGTTTGCTCTTTTTTCCTTTTTTTTTTTTTCTTTTTTTCTTAATTTCATATTCTTAAAAGATTGAAAAGGGCGAAGAGGAAGAGTAGCCCTCTACTACAGTCTTCCTGTCTGTCTGACTATACTCTCTCTGCGTTCTCTCTCTCTCTCTCTCTCTCTCTCTCTGCTCTCTCTCTCTCTCTCTCTCTCTACTCTTCTCTCTCTCTTCTCTCTCTCTCTCTCTCTCTCTCTCTCTCTCCTTCTTTCTCTCTCGTCGCTCTCTCTCTCTCTCCTCCTCTCTCTCTCTCTCTCACTCTCTCTCCTACTCTCCTTTCCTCTCTCTCTCTCTCTTCTCTATCTCTCTCTTCTCTCACTCTCTCTTTCTACTCTCTCTCTCTTCTCCTCCCCACTCTTCTTCCCTTCCTTTCTTCTCACTCTCACCTTTTCTCTAAAAAAAACCACCTTTTTCCCCTTTCCTTTCCCTCCCCCTTCCCCCCCTGCCCCCTTGCATTCTCCTCTTCCCCCTTCCATACCCCACACACAATAGAACACCAACCTAACCTCCCCCCTCCATCCCTACTGCACCGGTAGCGTTTGGACAAGAATTTCACTAAAACACCTTGCTTACTTTGATCCCAAACATCTTTTTATTTCTTTTTTTTTTTTTGTTTTGTTTTGTTTGTTTTCTTCTGCGTCTTGTTTTTGTTATTAATTATCATTTGTGTTATTGAGTGGTTGTTGGTTGTATGGTTTCGTTGGTGTTATTGTTGTTGTTGTTATTTGTTATTAATCATTACGTATTATCATCATTATCATTGTTGTCATTATTATCATTACTATCATTGTCATTTTCATTACTACTATTATTTATTGTCATCATTATTATCATTATAACCATCATATTCATTATCATTATTACTCATGTCATTGTCAGAATTATGATTATGATTAGAATGATGATGATGGATTGATGATTGTACTTTAGTTTATGTTATCATTACTATTATCATTATCCACTATAATTAAATCTTACTATTTTTCTAGCATTTATTCTTATCATCATTATCATTATTTTTTTTTCTTTTTTTTTCTCACTTCCTGTAATGTTTACCTTTTCTTTTCCCTTTCAATCATTTTATCTTTTATATGCTTTTAGTATATATATATATATATATATATATATATATATATATATATATATTATATAATAATATATATATAATAATAATAGATAGATAGATAGATTAGGATAGATAGATAGATAGATAGATAGATAGATAGATTAGATAGATAGATTACATACATACATACAACTCACATACAATTACTACATAACATATAAATCGATAAATACACAGTTAGACAGATAAATAGAAGACGAATGAATAACATGATAGATAAAGAAGATAAACGAATGAACCGATCTAGACTGATAGACAGACAGATGTACCTGTTTATTCTTCTTCCTTATCGATGCATCAGTTTATTTGCTTATCGAGGAATATCTCTTGGCTGGGATCAGGACACCTGCCTGTCCATCCTGTGCTCATTTGACTTAAGAGTGCATTTGCAAGTGACGTGTGGTGTTGGTTGGAGGAGGCGAAGGGGGTATAGGGGGTGTGGGGGGAGGGTGTTGGGGATGGGGGGTATGGGGTGGGTGGTGGGGATGGTGTGGGTGTCGGGGTGGGGGGGATGTGGGTGCGAGTTGGGGGCGGGCATGGGTGGTGTGGTGTGTGTTTGAGTTTATGTATGTAGGTCTTATTGTTTTCTATTTTTCTTTTCTTAGTATATATTTTTTTTATCTGTTTTTTTCCCTTCATTTAATTAATTAGGTTATCTCGCATTAAATTTTGTCCTATCTTTTTATTTTGTTTCGTTGTTCACTTTCTTTGCTTCTTCTCATCTCGGTTACTATTACCTCTTCTCTCTTTTTTTTTTTATTTCCCCTCCTTCTTTACCCCCATTCCTTTTCAAGGCAATCACTTTCTCTCTACTTCTCTCTCTCTCTCTCTCTCTCTCTCTCTCTCTCTCCGTCTCTCTCTCTTCTCTCTCTCTCTCTCCTCTCTCTCTCTCTCTTTCCCTCTCTCTTCTCCTCTCTTCTCTCTCTCTCTCTCTCTCTCTCACTCTCTCCTCTCGTCCTTCCCTCCCTCTGCTTTGGTCTCTTCTCTCTCTCTCTCTCCTCCACCTCTCTCTCTTCCTCTCCTCTTCTCTTTCTCTCTCTCTCTCCTCTCTCTCTCTCTCTCTCTCTTCTCTGCTCTCTTTCTCCCTCCTCCCCCCCCTCCCCCACCCCCCTCTCTCTCTCCTCTTATCGTCTCTTTCTCTCTCTCTCCTTCCCGCCCTCCCTCCCTTTCCTATTACCTCCTTCTCTCCCACCTTCCTTCCACCCCCACCCCCCCCCGTCCTCCCCCTGACCTCCCTCTCCCCCCATCCCCCTGTCCTCCAAATCTCCCCCTTCCCCCCCTCACCCCCTCACCCCCTCACCCCCTACCCCCCCCCTCCTCCCCTGCCTTCCCCTCCCCCCCCTCTCCCCCCTCCTGCCCCTGCCTCCCCTGCCTTCCCCTCTCCCCCCCCCTCACCCCCCTCATCCCGCCCTTCTTCACAACCATAACTCCCAAGACAAGAGGAAAGCACCCTACTTCCACCCCAATACCACACACGGCAAGCCCACACCACTCTACCAATCCAACCGCACACACTTGCGCCTCGGACCATGGGAGTTGAAAACCAGATGGCACAACGAATACCCGAAAGCCACGAGACGAGAACTACGAATGGGGCAATTGTCGGCTGGAGAGTGAGGGGAGATGGAGGGGAGAGAGAGGGGATGGGGAGCAGGGGAGGAGGGGTAAGGAAGGGAGCCATGAGGGGGAGGAGCGGACGGAGAGAGGAGGAGGGAGAAGGGGGCGCGAGACGGGGTATGGGAGCAGAAGCGGGAGGAGAGGGAAGGAAGTGGGGCAGGAGGAGGAGGGGGAAGGAGGGGAAGATGGGAGGATGACCCTCTCTTATTACAAGAGGAATGGGGAGGATGGGACGTAGGAGGGAAGGAGGGGGGAAGAGGAGCGAGGAAAGGGTGGGATGGGAGGAGGGGGCAGGAAGAGAGGGAGGGAGGCGGGGAGGGGCGGTGATTATAGGTCTCGATAGGGAAGGTGAACAGAGCGGCGGGCGGAGATAAGTGGAGGAGAAGAGGGTAATGGAGGGGGAATGGGTGACTGAGAGAAAAGAGATAAGGGGCGGGGAAGCGAAAAATGAGGAATAACAGTCTTTAGAACAAGAAAGAGATATAATATATTTATATATGTATATTATATATTAGTATACAATATATATATATATATATATATATATATTATATAATTAATAAAACAAGTATAAATATAGCGTAAGATAGATAAATGAATAGACTAAATAGATAGAGGAGATGAGAGAAAAACGAATAAAAAAAGTGAAAGACCATAATAACAATAACAGTAAAAAAAAGGATAATATAATGATGATAATTTGATAACAAGAAATCATAACAAAAAAATATATAATGATAATAATAATGATAGCAATAACGATATGGGATAAGATAATGAAGATGTGATGATGATGAGAAAAGGAGGAAAATAGTAAAGATATAATAAATATGATAATAATTAAAAATAATAATCATAATAGCAACAATAATTAATTGACGACAACAAGAATAACCAACGATAACATTTCGTAATAACAACCCCTCAAATCAAACAATAACAACATCAAACGCACATAAAAACCACAAAAAATCTTACGACAACCCCCCTCCCCTTCCGCCCTCCCCCCCCTTCCTCCCACCACCCCTCACAACAACCCCTTTTCGACGCCAAAAAAAAAAAAAAAAAAAAAAAAAAAATCAAATAAATCTCGCGGCGTTTTTTGGCGTGGTTGGGGCTCTGCCGCCAGACGTTCACAGTGAAAACTGGGAAATTACGCCTCCAACGTTACATGTCGCATCTTAACAGAGGGTGAGACTGAATCTCTTCATTGCTCGGGTTCGGGAAGGCTGTTTTTTTTTTTTCTTTTTTTTTTTTTTTTTTTTGAGTTTTTTTTTTTTTTTTTTTGTAGGTGTATGTGTTTTGTATATGCAGATTCACATTACCCATTTTATGAGTAGATGTTAAAAAACACAAAATACAAAATAAGAAGTCTGGTGTGAGGATGAGAGAGAGGGGGAGACGAGGGCGGGGGAGAGGGGAGGAGATAGTGCGGTTTCGGGAGGGGAGGGGTCCGAGGGACGCGAAGGATGACTGATGGAGAGAAAGCGAGGAGCGGGGGAGAGTCTCGAGGAGGAGAGCAGAGATGAGAATGAGTCGAGAGAGAGGATGAAGGGAAGAGAAGGAGGAGACAGATGAGATGGGGCGAGGCGAGGAGAAAGTGAGAGGTGAGAAACAGATGAAGAGAAGGAGAGGAGAAGATAGAAGTATGAGGACGAGAGGAAGAGGAGAAGGAGGACAGGGAGAGAGAGAGGAGGAAGAGAGGAGATGAGAGATAGAGAAAAGAGGAGAGGAGAGGAGAGGGGGGGGGGGATGCGAGGAGAACAGAATTAGAGATAAAATAGGTAGAATAGAAAATAAATAGATTAGAGAGAGATACATGATAGATCGGACGATAAGAGAGAAAAGAGAGGGCGGGAGAATGAGCGATGAGAAAGACACAGAGAGAAAGGCAGACCACAGAGAGACAGACAAAAATCGATAGACAAAATAGAGAGGAGAGAGAAAAAAAGGACCATTTTACCGGCACAAAAATCGGTTCCTAAAAGGGATTTGATGAACCGAAACAGATAGTGAAATCCACGAAAAAAGGAAAAAAAAAAAAAAAAAAAAGCAAACAAAAAATTTCCCATCAATAATTAACTGCACGGCGCTTTTAGACAAAGAGAATTGAAAAAGCCAAGAGATAGATAGATAAGATAGAGACAGAGAGATAAAGAGATAAAATAAAGGAGGATAGAGAACGGGAGGAGTGCATGGACGAGGGGCTGACGAGAAGAGAGAGACAGGAAGAGGAGAGATAGAGATGAGAGAGGATGGGATGAGAGTCGAGGCGATGAGAAGTGATAGAATATCAACGATGATAAGAAGAGCGAGAGTATGACGAGGAGATATAGGGGCGTGGAGCGAGAGAGAGGAGACGAGACTTAGAGAATGATTGAGAAGAGAGAAAGAACGAGAAAGGCAAAAGACTAGAAAAAAGGAGACAAAATACATGCACCCCAATAAAGAGAGAGAGAGCAGAGAGAAGATGAGAGATGAGAAGATGAGAGGAGAGAGAGAGAGAGAGAGAGATGAGAGAGACGAGAGAGAGAGAGAGAGAAGAGAGAGGAAGACAGACAGACGACAGACATGACCAGAACAAGAGAACGAGAGAGAATCAGCGACGAAGTGAGAGCCGAGAGCGGAAGCCGAAGAGAGAGAGAGAGAGAGAGAGAGAGACAGACAGACAGACAGACAGACAGACCAGAACCAGAGAACGAGAGAAGCAGCGACGAAGGAAGCGAAGGCGAGACAGCGAGAGCGAGAGCGAGAGCAGAGAGCGAAGAGCGAGAGCGAGAGCCCGAGAGCGAGGAGCGAGAGCGAGAGCGAGAGCGAGAGCGAGAGCGACGAAGGAGAGCGAGAGCGAGAGCGAGACGACGAAGGAGAGCGAGAGGAGAGCGAGAGCGACGAAGGAGCAGAGCGAGAGCCGAGAGCGACGAGAGCGGAGAGCGAGAGCGAGAGCGAGAGCGAGAGCGAGACGAGAGAGCGAGAGCGAGAGCGAGAGACGAGAGCGAGAAGCAGAGAGCGAGAGCCGAGAGAGAGCGAGAGCGAGAGCCTAGCCAGCCCCAGCAGCCCGTCATTCCGAGAATGTGATTCGGGTCGACATTCGGGTTCCTGGATGCCGGCGCGGACCGGCCGGGGTCGGGGAGTGCCAGCGGAGGCCGGCTCTCATTTGCATCCGTTCAATATGGATATCGAGTCTTGATTGAACCAATAAAGCTTTTTGAGATATGCAGATCCCCCAAAAGAGAGTAGAGGAAAAAATTGTAGAAGGAAAGAAAAGGAAATGGAAAAAATTGTGGGGAATGGGAAGAATGAAGAAAAGGAAATGGTAAAGATGTGGATAAAAAAAAAAGAAAAGGAGAAATGGTAAAGAATGTGGAATAAATGTGGGGAAATGGGAAGAATGAAAGAAAAGAAATGGTAAAGATGTGGATAAAATGTGGGAAATAGGAAGAAAGAAAAGGAAATGGTAAGATGTGGAATAAAATGTGGGGAAAGAGGAAGAAAAGAAAGAAAAGGAAAATGGTAAAGATGTGGACAAAATGTGGGGAAAATAGGAAGAAAGAAAAAAGGAAATGGTAAAATGTGGGACAAAATGTGGGAAAAGAGAAAGAAAGAAAAAGGAAATGGTAAAGATGTGGATAAATGTGGGGAAAATAGGGAGAAGAAAAGGAAATGGTAAAGATGTGGACAAAATGTGGGAAAAGAGGAGAGAAGAAAAGGTAAATGGTAAAGATGTGGACAAAATGTGGGAAAAGAGAAGAAAGAAAAGGAAATGGTAAAGATGTGGACAAGATGTGGGGAAAAGAGGAAGAATGAAAGAAAAGGAAATGGTAAAGATGTGGATAAAATGTGGGAAAATAGGAAGAAAGAAAAGGAAATGGTAAAGATGTGGACAAAATGTGGGAGAAAAGAGGAAGAAAGAAAGAAAGGGAAATGGTAAAGATGTGGATTCTCGAAAAGAAAAAATGTGAGAAAAAGGAAGAAAGAAAGAAAAGGAAATGGTAAAGATGTGGACTCTCTCGCCAAGGAAAAAATATGGAAAAGAGAAAGAAAAGAAAGAAAAAAAAAGGATTAAGATGCGACATTTAAACTTCGTTTCATTCATTTGAACTTAAATTTCATATCTAATTAATTACCTAATATATTCATCAAGAAAGGAATGATTTACCTGTGATGTAATAATAATAATAATAATAATAATAATAATAATAATAATAATAATAATAATAATAATAATAATAATAATGATAATGATATAATAATGATAATGAGAATAATGATAACAATAATGATAACATACACAGACGTACACACACACAGCGCCGCCCACGATGCACACATCAAGAGTATGAAATGTGACTTTTGTTCGCATTATTACTGTCAATCTGATATCAAACTATTTACATCATCATTATCCTCGCGACGTGAATGCTAAGTGAAGTGAAGCCTCGTCTTTATGAAAACAAGAAGAGGAATGTAAAAAAAAAAAAGTATTTTAGATAGATCGGATTACTGAAATTTTTAATAATGATAATAAAATGCCTTTGTAATATTTTGTTGATGATATAATGGTTATATGTTTCATGATATAATGATTATATGTTGATATGATAGAAGCAGCGATACCCAGTGACCATTTTATAGTATCATATTATTGATGATAATAGTGGTGACAACATTAATATTAAGATATTGATAAAATACTTCTATTAATAACAACATACATATTTTTTTTTAGATAACAGTGCTAATAACAATAGCAGGAAGAAGAACAATAGTTATACAGTAATAACTATAATAGCAGTGACAACGATGATAATGATTATAATAATAAGACTAAAAAATAAAAAAATAAGCATAATAAATAATAAGAAGCATAATGGCAATGCAGATGTTTGAATAATAAATTAGCTAATTGGCAATAAGATAAATATTCTTGATCATGATTATTACTTAACGATCTATTGGCAACAACAAACAGACTAACGGACAAACAAACTTCAAAACAATGAAATGAAAAGTAATCAAAAAATAAAAAATATCTAATCAATGGCTAGTTCCAAACTTGAAGATTATTTTAATAACAATAATAATAATAATTATAATAATAATAATAATATAATAATAAATAATAATAGAAATAATGATAATAATAATAGAAATAATAATGGTAATGATAATAATAATAGAAATAATAATGGTAATGATGATAATAATAATGATAATAATAGAAATAATAATGACAGTAATAATGGTAATGATAATAATGATAATGAGAATAATGATAACAATAATGATAATAATGATAAAGATGATGATGATAATAACAGTAATAATGATAATAATAATCATAATAATAGTAATAATAATAACTATAATGATTACAATAACGATGATAATAATCATAGTATTAATAATAATAATAATAATAATAATGATAATAACAATAATAACAATAAGTATTAGAATAAGATTAATGATGATAATATCAATGACAGTATTAATAACAATAACAATACTACTACAACCAATGTTAGTAATAGTGATGATAACACACCCAATCCTTCAATACTACTGCAACTAATGATAGTCATAACGATGATGACAAACATATAATTGACATTATCCAGTCCTTGAATAAAATTATTTTCCCCTTGAATNTATAAATAATAATGATAAATATGGTAATAGTGATATTGAATGATAATGACAATGATGATAATAGCAATGATAATGATGACTATCGAAATGCAAAGAAAGTAGATGGATGAAGAAAAAAAAAAAGACAATTAATTGATTTAATTTATGAATACAGTAAAAAAGCATACAAAGGTTAACGTGTTTCTGCCAACAATGATTCGAACAACGCTCGTGCGGTTGATTCGGAACATCCTATTCGCACATTATGATATACATTTCTTACCTATACGATATCTTTTTTCATTTTATTACTCTTTCACCCCCGTAAAGAGCACAAAATATAGATATCAGTGAATTATCACAGGTGTGTCAACTTGATTTTTAATGGCTTCAAATCTAACAGACGAATTTTGGTCATGAGTTCAGTCTTCGCTCGTTTTCATTTTCGTTGTTATGTATGCTAACCTGAAGCTTTTCTTTTGCGCAGTTACTTGTGCCTTACTCCTAGGTGTTTGGAAAACTTACATGGCAAGTTTTTGGAAGAATTTACAAGGAGATATCAGATTGAAATATAATGTTTAGCGCAGGTGTTTTATCTACTCCAAGTTCCTATGTTTTATGCGGCGCTGTTGGCCACTCCTGGTCGTGACTGCTTCTGATAAGTGTGATTTCGACAGGATCTCAGCAATTACTGATGAAAAAGAAGTTTTTATATTCATTCGTATGATGGTTAATTATACAGGAAGAATAATGGAAAATGAAGGAAAATGTTACAAATTTCAGAAGGTAACTTATTAGAGAATTTAAAGATTTATTTTACACATTTACCAGCAAAAGTTCTTTCACCATGTTGCAACTTTTGTTCAGTGTTTTTAATCCTTTCTCTCTACTGAAACTTTTACGGATTATTGCAACATAGCGGTTAGAATTAAAATCTATTGATATGTTTAAATAAACTCGCATCAAAATAAGGGTTTGAAGAGGTCTGGGATCTAATGCAAGAATAAAAAAGGTAATGGCACAATTTTTTTTAACTCTAATACGATGACCTTCCATTGATGTTATTACTGCTGTCGTCATTATCATCATGATGAAAATATTTATTACTATCATGATACTACATAATCATTTTAAATATTTTCATCATCATTGTTATCATCATTATGATCATTATTATGACGATCATCAGTATCATTATCATTATTATTGTTACAATGATGATGATGGTGGTCATAATGATAATAATGATAATTATGATAATGATAATAATAATACTTATGATGATGATGGTGCTAACAATGATAATAACAGCAACTACAACAACAATAATATTCATAATGAGGATAATGCTGATAAAATTGATAATGGTATTAATAACGACAATGATACTGATAGTGGTAATGGTAAAAAGGATGATGTAAATGATGATTATGATAATGATAATCATGATAAAGAAGTTACTACTGCTGCTGCTGATAATGACAAGAATTATAAAGATAATATAGAAGTTAATAACAATATTGACATGAAGATAATGATAATGATAAGTAATGATAATAACATTGATAATAATAAAATGGTAATAATGACAACCATAGTATTAGTAAAATTGACGATAGAAATTAAAGTGATGGTAATAATGACAATAATAATACAATGTATATTGATAAAAAAGATAATGATGATAATGATAATCTTTATACTAATAATATCAATAGTAGTGATTACAAGATAATTGATAATTGTAATAGCGCTACCACTAAAAATAGCGATGATAACAATATCAATAATGATAATTATAAAGATAATCATGATGATGATGATAATAATAATAATGATAAAAATAGTAACAGCAATAATCATAATGATAACAATAATGATAATAACATTGATAATTATTATCATTATTACGATAACAAGGATAATAGTAATCATAATGATAATGACAATAAAATGAAAATAATATCAAGAATAAGAATATCAATAATGATATAAAAAATAATAGTGATAATGTAAAGATAATAATAATGATAAGGACAATGATGATAGTAATAATATACTGATTATAGTGAAAATATAACAGTGATAACAGTAAAGATGATGATGATGGTGATGATAATGATAATATTTATATCAATGATAAAAATGATAACAAGGATAGATATAATAACAACGATAATGGTGATAATAGCAATGAAGGTGACAAAGCTACTAAAAATGATAACAATAACGATTATGATTATAATAATTTAAAAAATGACCGATATTATTGCATTACAAGGGATCCGCGAGTTTAAGATTGCATAAATGATATAGAATAATGAATAATGATCAAGACCACGAGAAAAGCCGCTTAGAAGAGAGAGGGAGAGAGAGAGAGAGAGAGAGAGAGAGAGAGAGAGAGAGAGAGAGAGAGAGAGAGAGAGAGAGAGAGGAGAGAGAGAGAGAGAGAGAGAGAGAGAGAGAGAGAGAGAGAGAGAGAGAGAGAGAGAGAGAGAGAGAGAGAGAGAGAGAGAGAGAGAGAGAGAGAGAGAGAGAGAGAGAGAGAGAGAGAGAGAGAGATAGATAGATAGAGAGAGAGAGAGAGAGAGAGAGAGAAATTCCAGAGCAGCTGATGAGGGAAAATACAAGAGTTGGGAGAGAAGGCGTCACAGACACAAAAGACACCGCACAAGTTTTCCTTCTCCACCGTGGAAGTCTCCTTTCAAAATGTCTCCGAGTGTTAGAATAAAGTTTAACAGTCAACCCCAGCGTGGCCGAACAACTACCCCCCCCCCCCACCCACCGTCTTTCCTTCCCTCTTTCGCGACTTTCTTCTCTTTCTTTCCTTTCCTCTTTCCCTCTCTTCTCCCTAACTCTCCGTCTTACATATCTCCTCCCTTCTTCCCTCTCTCCTCACTTCCTTCTCCTTCCCCCCTCCCTCTCTCCTCCTTCCTTCCTCTCTACTTCTTCCTTCCCTCTCTCCTCCTCCATCCCCTCCCCTCTCTCCTCCTTCTTACCTCTCTCTTCCTTCCTTCATCTTTCCTTTCTTCTCTTCTGCTTCCTCTCTCCCCCGCTCCCTTCCTCCTTCCTTTCCACCCCTCCTCCCCTCCTTTCCTTCCTTCCCTTCTCCCTCCTTCCCTCACTCCTCCCTCCTCTCCTCCCCCTCTCTTCCTCCTTCCCTCCACCCTCCTTCTCTCTCGCTCCCTCCTCCTCCTTTTCTCTTTCCTTCCTCCTCTCCTCTTTCCTTTCTTCTTCCTCCCTTCCTCCCTCCTCCTTCCTCCCTTCCTTCCTCCTCCTTCCTCCTTTCTTCCGAACAACTTCCTTTGCAATGCCCGGAAAGACAGGAGGCAGTCGGCCCTTGCGTAGGCCTGTGACAGATTTTTTTTTTTTTTTTTTTCTTGCTTTCTCGTAGTTTCTTGTTTTTTCTGTCTTTCTGTTCGCCTCGGTCTCTGCCTGTCTGTCCGATTCTCTCTCTTCTCTTCTCTATCTCTATCTCTTTATCTCTGTCTCTCTATCTATCTATCTATCTCCTCTTCTCTCTCTCTCTTCTCTTCTCTTCTCTCTCTCTCTCTTCTTTTCTCTTCTCTACTCTTCTCTTCTCTCTCTCTCTATCTATCTATCTTCTCTTCTCCTTTTTTCTCTCTCTATCTCTATCTCTATCTCACTCTCTATCTCTTTATTCCTCCCACCCTCATTCTTTCATAACCTTTATCTGCCCTTCTATCATAAAGAAACATGATTGCAGAGAATAATGTCAATGCTTGTATTCTTTTGAAGAGAGAGATAACTTGATATTATTTACGATTGCTCTCAACTTTGTCATCCACCAAACTCCCATAATTTCTTTGTTCTTTACATCAATGAGAATAATTTATTGAAACATCAGTTCGAAATCGGCAGTGAAATACCAGATACCGGGTAGCCAGGTTTATAGTCTTTAAACAAGAAATTTCTGAACCTGTGCTTGCAGCTTAACATTTTCTGATATCGAATGTATTCAAGAATCATTATAAGTATTCCTTCTCTACAACATTACGTATCTTAGCTGCATATCAGTTGGGATTAAATCTTAAAACGAGAAAATAAGAAAATCAAATTCCATATAATTAACAGATGGTGTTTGGGTTGTTACGTAAGCTTACATAAATACAGCCAAGGATATAGGAGACAACGAAGGTAAAGGGTGCAACATTGAAGCATGGATGTTGCATATGAATCGATTCCCACCAGCAGAATCCCATTAGCCCTTGTAAAGCACCCATTAACAGAACCTATTCTTGGACATGATTGGGAGTAAAGGGGTGTTGTTAGAATTCACTGGATAAAATTAGCTTTCGATTTATTGGGAAATAAATGAGTGAAAAGTAATAGAGGGAAAAAATAAGAATAAGAACGAAATAAAAAGTAAAAGAGAGAAAGATATGTGAAGACGACAGCGTTACTGTATGCAAATTTTGACCGGGAACATTGTAGTCTATTTCCCTATACGGAGATGAAGAGAACGCCAACACTGATGGAAACGGCCATGTTCTATGTTCCATGTTCTGCGTTCAGCGTTCTATAACCAATCATAACATACAACCGGGGAATCGGCAAAGGTGTCCGTTACTCCTGCCGTGAAGCCAGTGCCAGCCGAGGGCCGATTGAGATTGCATCGTGCCCGCGTGTGTTCGATCCCCTGATGGATGTGACGGGGAAACTGCTGCTCTTAACGGCGAAAGTGCTGGCCGGAGTGACTGCAGTCTGTCTTAGGGAGCTCCGGGGGACGTGGGCTTATCCGGGGACGCAGACAAACATGGGACGGGGATTTAAAAATACATTTATGTATATATGTGTGTATCTAATATATATATATATATAATATATATATATATATATATATATATATATATATATATATATATATATATATATATATATATATATATATATATATATATATATATATATATATATAATATATATATATATATATATATATATATATATATATATATATATATATATATATATATATATATATATATATATATATATATTATATATATATATATATATATATATATATATATATATATATATATATATATATATACATATATATATATATATATATATATATATATATATATATATATATATATATATATATATATATATACACACACACACACACACACATATATATATATGTGTGTATATATACATGTATATAGGTATATGTATACATATATGCATGTATATATGTACACATGTATATGCACATG
>NW_020868350.1:322124-329624 GCF_003789085.1 Penaeus vannamei
GACAGAAGTACAAAGACAAAGGGAGACGAGCAGACGAGAAACAGAGCCAGAGAAAAAAAAAGACAGAGATGGATAGACAGACAGACAGAAAGACAGTTTCCTTTCCATTAGATACATCACACCGTTTTCAAGATCCGGTTTCAGGCCTTGCTGCTGCTGCTGCTCCTCCTCCTCCTCCTTTCTCCTTTCTCCCTCCTCTTCTCCTCCTCTTCTCTCTTCTTCCTTCTCTCTTCTTCTTCTTCCTCCTCTTCCCCTCCTCTTCCTCCTCACTCCTCTCTTCCTCCTCCTCCTCCTCTCCACTTCCTCCTCCTCCTCCTCCTCCTTCCTCCCTCCTCCCTTCCTCCACCTCCTCCTCCTCCTCCCCCCTCCGTTCCTCTCGCTTGACATTGCCGCTTTTCTTTCTTTCTCCCTCTTTCTTACTTTCCTAGTATCGCTATGTTGCACTGCCATTTCTAAAGAATTTTCTTGCAAGTAAAGTAAGGAAAAAAGCAACACAAAAGTATAACTTCTATCCACAGAGATTTTGTTACAGATATACGTTTTAAAAAATGACAAACAGCAATTACATTTTTTGCAAAGATATTTAACATTTATTCTCCCTAACGAAAATCGATGTGCTTTGAGTACTCAAGTCTCGTCTTCAAGTTGATGCTATGCAAACACTTAATGCATTATTCCTCCCTTTCTGAATTGTGGGCGGTGATCCCTCCTCCCCCAAACCCCTCCTCACCCCCCCCTTCTCCATCTCTCTTCCTTTCTCTCCTCCACCCCACCCCCCTCCCCTCTTCCCTCCTCCCTGTATCTTTGTTTACGCACTTCATTTCCTGGCTCTCTTTGTCTCTCTCTTTCAGCCTGGTTGCCTCTCGTCCTCATTCTTTTTCTTTCTCCCTCTCTGTCTCCCTTTGTGTGTCTTTCTGTGTTATTTTTTCAGATCTTGTTCCTCTTTCTCTGTCTTTCTGTTCTGTCTGTCTCTCTGACTCTCTGGGTGTCTCTGTGTCTGCCGGTCTGTCTCAATATCTCTCTCGTTCTCTCTCTCTCTCTCTCTCTCTCTCTCTCTCTCTCTCTCTCTCTCTCTCTCTCTCTCCTCTCTCTCTCTCTATCTATCTCTCTCTAATTATCTATTCATCTATCCATCTAACTATCAATCGATATATCTATGTATCTATTTATCTTTTATATATCTATTTACTTTATCAAAAGAGCAGAGGAATCTGGAAGGTTATGAGAGGAGCAGACACACATTGCACGAACATCTGACAAGATTATATGTAAAGGGATTGTATTACGGATCGCTACAGAGACGTTTTCCTGTGCTCGAGTCTCTTCTTGGTTCTCGTTATAAGAACCGAAGGTGTGGTCGAGAGAACGATGCATCTCTCTCTTTCTCTTCTTTTCCTTATTACCTATTTTACTATATCTATTGTGTGCTTTTCTCTATTATTCATCTTTTGTTATTTCAACAAATCGCAGAAGGGTGAGGCTGACGGAGAAGTAGGAGTAAAGGAATTCAGATTGAGCTTTCTTTGAAGACAGATTTCACTGTAACGTGAGACAGATGCTTCTCACTGTTTCATGGAAGAAAAATGGTTCGTGTTTATAGATTTTACACAACAATTCCTTTTTTTTCTTTTTGATATAGAAACATGTCCTTCTCATGTTTTCTTCCCACCTCAAGACAATGATTTAATCAAATTACTTTATAAACAATCCCTATATATATGTATGTATGTATATATGAGAAATATCTTTGTTTCAATGACCTAACCCCGTCATGTGATCTCATTACCCAAATATGACCTTTATGGATGTGATCATAACTGCCATCGAGATGTTAAAAGCAGTTATCAACGATATTTGTTTACATGTTTCTTCGCATAAGGATACTACATTCTTATCTCTATGTACAGTGTGATAAATTATCCCCACTTTGTAATCGCTACGACGTAAAGAAGTAAGAGTTGCTCAAGCCAAAATTAGGAGAATGTATCAGTACTGTATAATCTTTAGTCTTGTTCAGTAGGTTGTATATGTCAAAGCTCTGTTGTTCGTGTTATGATTTGTCTGTTGAACACACTTAGGTTCGTATAAACTGGGAATAACAGATAAGTGATGCATTCTTTGTGTATCGTGACAGGGGGAGGAGATAAGAACGATAATTTTGAGTAAATTGTGCTCTTGGATGCAAAATAGATTAAATAAATGAATAGGTGAAGAAGTAGATAATGCAAACACAGTGGATGCGTATAAGAAGTCTTTCCGCCTCAATAAAACGAAAAAAAGAGAAAAGAAAAGAAAGGAAAGGAGGAAGAAAGAAAAAAGAAAACGAGGTCGAAAGAAAAGAAAGACAAAAAAGGAAGAAAGAAAAGAAAGAAAAAAATAAGAAGAGAGAAAAAGAGAAGAAAAGAAAGAAAAAAAATAAGAAGAAAGAAAGAGAGAAGAAAAGAAAGAAAAAAATAAGAAGAAAGAAAGAGAGAAGAAAAGAAAGAACAAGAGACAGAGAAAGAAAGAAAGAAGAAAGAAGTGAAGAAAACCAAGATGAAGAACGAATACCAAAACAAGAGTCTTGTATCCCCTTAGAAACTTACGTTGGACGAGATTTTTATTTATCTATCTTTTTTATCTCTCTCTGGTTGTCAGCACAGTGTGTTCGAACAGTTTTCCAGTCTCAGATAAAAGACGTAGGAGATGATTAAGCTTTTCCACTTTTGATAGGCTTTTAACCTCTGTAATTCACGAATTTGATATCGAGTAAATCATTAGGTAATCCATAGTGAAGTTGTGTATTCCATATTTTCGTTTGTATTTCCCTTGCAAGAAAGCTGGACATTTTACAATAACAAAAAATGGCGATGAATTGTGGAATATTTTCATAAGCACAATTTGTTGCTCGCGCTACATCTATGGCTGCTCTGTATGGTATCAAAGAGGGACTGCCATGGTCCCTGTGTTCTCATTTATCCAAATAAACATGTGTATTTATCCTTGTTGTTTTGGCTGATGTGTTCCCCTTCGAAGAGTTCCCTTTCTGGATGTTTTAAGGGGATTAAGACGAAAGGAAAAGAAAATAGAAATGTATAATTCTGGTGATTGATTGATATGGATGATGATAAGCCTATAGTCGAGTCAAACCTGTCTTATCTTTACGTATATCTACACACGGTGGGAAAGAGACAGACGAATATATATGTCAGTGCACTCTTTAACTCTATGTATCTATTCATCTATCTATCTTTCTCTCTATCTCTCTCTCCATCTATTTATCTATCTATCTCTATCTCTATCTCTATCTCTCTCTATCTCTCTTTCTTTCTCCCCCTTTCTCGTTTTTTTCTCCCTAACTATCAGATTAACCATGAAGATATTCGACATAATGACGTTACTGAAGATAATATCAATGATACTGATGATGATAAAAAAAATGAAACATCACCACCATGAATAACAGTTATGATTACAATAATGATAATGATGGTGATCATCATCAAAATGACATTAAGAATGATGATGATTAATGAAATATCACCACTATCAAGATACTAATCAAAATGACAGTAATAATGATGATGATGATAACAATGAGTATGATGATGATGATGATGATGATGATGATGATGATGATGATGATGATAATGATGATAGTAATAATGATGATAATAATAATTATAATTATAGTAAAGATAACAGAAGTACTATTAATAACAATAATAACGGCAATAATAAGAATCGTGATAACATTAAAATGATACTGATACCGTATGATAATAAAGAACAAGAATAGTAATGATTCCATTGATAATAACAATGATAAAATGAAAAATGATAATGAGAGTAATGCGGATAATGATAATGAAACTAATAAAAAAGTAATAATGATAACAATTATGATATTTATATATATATATATACATACATATATATAATATATATATATATATATATATATATATATATATATATATATATATATATATATATATATATATATATATATATATATATATATATATATATATATTATATATATATATATATATATATATATATATATATATATATATATATATATATATATACATATATATATATATATATACATATATATATATATATATATATATATATATATATATATATATATATATATATATATATATAATATGTATATATATATGTATGTATATATATATATATATATATATATATATATATATATATATATATATATATATATATATATATATATATATATATATATATATATATATATACATATATATATACATATATATATATATATATATATATATATTATATATATATATATATATATATATATATATGTATGTATGTATATATATATATATATATATATATATATATATATATATATATATATATATATATAATATATATATAATATATATATATAATTATATATATAATATATATATATATAAATATATATCACACACTCACATAATATATATATTTGCTGAGAGTTACGATAGTAATAACATAAATGATGCTAATGATATTGGTAATGTTGCTGCTAGGTATGTATAGTGTCAATAACTGCAATAGTAATGATGATACTGCTAATAATACTAATGACCAGAGTGACAATAACTATAACATTAATACCAATGGTAATTAGAACAATGATAATTATAATGAAGATGATGACGATAATGATAGTGATGATGTTGACGATGGTGATGGTACTGATGGTCATGAAAATGATGATCGTAAAGGAAGTACTAATACTGACACGTACTAATGCCAATACTCATACTAATATCAATGACAGTAATGCCAAGACAAAGAGAAATAACCAGAAAAAAAGTGAAAAAGGAGAAAAAGTATATAAAAAAGAGAAAGCACAAACGGTTATGTGCCACGCCCATCACACCACCAAGCACCAGGCACTGTTCGAGTCCAATAAAATGCAACTTTAGCCTTAAGCACGAGAAACCTGCCACACACGACCAAACCTCAGAGCAAAAGTTACATCGCGGAAACCAGGAATATTCTACGTGTGCTTACCGGTAAACATACGTCGATAAGCCACCAAAACGTTTGATGTTAGCGGAACGTTTGAGCGAGAGTGAGAGAGGAGGAGGAAGAGATACGAAAGAAAAAATATATATATATCTTAAGGCTGCCAGAGCAGAGATGATGTTTAGCAGATGTAATATCATTCTGCTGTTTGCGTGTTGATTTTCTTTTTTCAATGTTTTTTTCTTTTTTAGGGGGGCAGGTTCTCAGCTTCAAGATCAAATAGCGGACCTCAAGAGGCTATATCAAAGTACGTTTTTTCTTCTTTTCTTTTAGTTTTAACTGAAGTCGAGATTCTGAAAGATACGCAGAATTTGGTTTTATTGCGGCCTTAAACATGGTAACGAAGGAGCTTAAAATATTTTACGCATATGATTATATATTCATAAATATATATATGTATCTGTGTGTGTGTTTATGTGTATATGCATTATATATATATATATATATATATATATATATATATATATATATATATATATATATATATATATACATATATATATATATATATATATATATATATATATATATATATACATATATACATGTATAAATGCATACATATATATGTATACACATATTTATATGTATATGCACATACATATATATTTATATGTATATATACATACATATATAGATAGAGAGATAGATAGATAGATAGATATGGAAATGTTGGGGAGAGGGAAACTGTCCCCCTTTACCCAGCAAGTGAGGCGGGAAGTGGGACCCACGAGGACGGTGATTGCTGGGGCTCAGGATGGGAACGTGGGAACTCGTCCAGCCACCCCAGTGTGAGGTATGTGGGGTAAGGCCCTTGGGAACTTCGTTAGTAGAGTTGTCTCCACCTGAGTGTATTATGGCATTGAGACTGAAGCATGCTTTTAGCTTTGTGTCTCTTATTGCTGTATATGCTCCTACTGATGTAAGTAAACTCGATGTGAAAGAGGTGTTCTATGCCTAACTCACATCTGTGGCAGACAAATGCCCCAGGCGAGACATTTGCATCCTACTGGGCGGTATCCGGCTGTAAGCAAGCTGGCTACGAGATGTCAGTCAGTACACATGGCTCGGGAGCGAGAACAACCTCCCTTTTTGGGACTTTGCTAGGTCTCAGACATTGAAGATTTCTGGCCAAGGAGATCGACCATATCCTTGTAAGCATTTGCTGGAAGATCCTTCAGAACTGCAGGATTTACAGATATGCTGAGTTCTGTGGCGCTGACCACGAATTGGTTGTAGCGACCCTGTGAGTTCACTTCTTATCCCCGTCTCTCCAGTGGCCGCTCTAAGGTGTTTCACCTGGACTGGGGAAAGAGGAGTATACACATAGGTTTGACACAGCAATCCCTGTAGCCCAATGGGATTCCGTTAAGTTTGAAACACTCGATGTAACCCAGGAGTCCATTGGTGAACATCTGAGGACAAGGCAGAATTTCATCTTGCTGGAGATAATGGAAGCCACAGATGCAGGGCTCGGACTCTGCTGAGAAGGGATAAGGAACAGTTTATCTGGAATTTTGCAGAGGAGGTAGAAGACCATTTCCTAATAAATAACTCGTCCTGCTTACTAAGCCCTAGTAAAACTGAACTCCAATCTTTCCTCACTGATGTCTACGGTCCACTCAGTGGATGAACGTATCATCTCAGATCATATTGGGGTACATGAGCATTGGGCTATTTTGAGCAATCGTATCAGGTAGAACCCCAGCAGTTAGTCTAGATGCAAGGGATGTCACAATCCCTGTGCCTGACCCACCCACCACTGAAGATTCCCCTACCCTGAATGAGGCTAGGGAGGTGATCTCTAAGCCGAAGGGTGGGAAAGCTGCAGGCCTATGCAATATCCCTGCTGAGCTGATAAAGGCTGGGGGATGAGCCTATGGCACAGGGCTTGCATATTGTCCTGTCTGCCATCTGACACTCCGGTTCCATTTCTACTGATCTGCTGAGGGGCATGGGCATCCCTTTCTGGAAGGGGAAAGGGGATCGCTAGGACTGTAGCAACTGTTGTGGTATCACATTACTCAGTATTCCAGGTAAGGTTTTCGCCCACATTTTGCTGCAACCACCTGCTAAGGCATCAAAGACCGGAGCAATCTGGATTCACTCCTAGCAAGTCCACAATACACCATATTCTGGTGCTTCGAGTCATTGTAGAACATTGTTATGAGTTCAGTCGTAGGCTGCTCGCAGCTTATATCGACCTCAAGAAGGCATTTCATTTGGTGCATTGTGAATCATTATGGCAGATCCTGAGACGGGAATTCCGATATGGATTATTGGACTAATAGCGTCTGTATACTGGTAGTGAAAGAGCTGTAATGTGTGGTGGGGGCCAGTTAAGTTAATTCTCTATCAACTCAGGAATAAGACAAGGCTGTGTCCTTGCACCAACACTTTTCAACGCTTGCATGAACTGGATAATGGACAGAGCTCTAGAAT
>NW_020868350.1:344624-347124 GCF_003789085.1 Penaeus vannamei
ATACTATTAGTAATGATAGTTATGATAATAATGATTATAAAGATAATGATAACAATAATGATAATGATAATGAAGATGATAGCAATAACAATAGTAGGGCCAATAACAATGATGATGATGATAATAATGATAAGATGATAATAAACGCATACTACCAATAAAAATAACACCAGTAATAATAACAACAATGATAATATCGCTGATGATAATAACAAAAGTAATAACAAGAATGACAATAATGATTATGATGATGATAATAACAGTGATTGTAATAATGATAATGATATGAATAATGGTAACGAAAATAACAGTATAACTAATGATGATGATGATAATGATCATAGTGATAACAATAATAATGATAATAATTATCATCATAATAAGTATGAGAAAATAATGATAACATGATAATGATAATGTTGAAATATTAATAGTAATGATAGTAATAACAATAATGATAATGACAACAGAATGATAATGATAATAATCACAACAATCATTATTATCACTGTAATCATAATGATAGCCATTATGATGATAATGACAATAATAAACACAATAACAATAATGATGAAATGATGAAATGATGATGATATAATAATAATAATAATAATAATAATAATAATAATAATAATAATAATAATAATAATAATAATAATAATAATAATAATAATAATAATAATAATAATAAATTATCAATAATGATAATAACAATAATATTGATAGAGAAAAATAATAATTACGATAATAATGATTATAAGGATAAAGATAATGATAATGATTATCATTATTATTGTTAATATTGTTATCATCATTATAATGATATTAGCAATAATAACAATAATAATAACAGCAACAACAACAATAATGATTATGGCATCAACATGAATAACATCAATAATGATAATAATGATAATAAATTAAAAAATGGTAATAATGATAATGATGATTTAACTTTCCCCATTCTCGCCTTCTTCCGTCTTTAAGTTTGCCTAAGTCACTTTTCGTTCTCAAGTTTCATTTGCATTCCGTTTCTTTAATTCATTTCTCTTCTTGTCTCTTTGGTGCGTTGCTTTGTGCCATTCCGTTAGTTCGCACATGTTAATGGAGCCTCCTCTGCCATTCACTTTTATAATAATTTCTGTTATCCATTATAACATGAGCGTATATGTTGCATATTCGATGTAGATTCACTCACTCTTTCCATCCGGCAGCATATTGTAACGCAAATACATAAGCTCTATTCAGTGTGCAGAATGGCCAGCAAACTGTAGTGGGACCCAAAGTTAAACAAACTAACAAGAATAAGCTGTATTACGCAAATGCACGTACAGCAATTAGAAAAAGATTATCTCTGTTGATTTCCCTGTAAAGAGAGTCAGTCCTAGGGGGCCTGGATAGTATATAACATATGGTAGTCGTAATGATAAAAAAGAATATTGATGATATTGAGAGAAAGCAAATTAATAAGTCAAAAGTGGAATGCAATTTTCTTTTGCGTTTCAGATCCTTTTCCAAAAGTGGAATCAGGAGAATCGAAGATGACTCTCGTTCAGCGCGTGTTCACGAGAGGCTAATTGGCAGGTTTAAAGAACAAAGTGAGGAATTGTAACGTTCACTGACTTGGAATTTGCAGCGGATGACCGATGATTCTGGCAAGTGCTTTCGAAATAACAGGAATTTCAACATTTCGCGGAGAGCAACTCTAACGTGCCAATACGCCACGACTTTTACCGGTACTATTTATAAATCCCGAAATAATGAATAGCAAGGAATTAAGTCATATCATTCAGGGCATTATATGTCATTAATCAACCTGTTGTGATATCCAAATGCAGTCTACATAACATAATTCTAGTTGTTTCTCGCATCGCTAAGCAAAGCCTAAAATCAGACCATTATTATTCAACGTTCACTGCATATGATCTCCACGTCTCTGTAAGACTTTATTAATGAAAATAGTACAGACCTTTTAAAAACAGTTCTAATCATCTAGATCAGTGACTACTATGATAAGAAAAACTATGTGATACTACACCATAATACAAAAGATTAATTTAACAACAATTATGGATGTAAAACTCTATCCATAAAAAAAAATAATAAAAACTCTTCAAGTCAATTAACTCAATGACTAATGTTACAGAAAAAGATGTGATAATACAACATAATACAACAGAATCCCTTAACAACTTTTGTGGATGGAGATGTTACTAATCCTTATAACACAAACATACTGAACGAACAGCGTGTGAAGCCGTATTTCGTCTGGCTTCAACTGCGCATCAAATTCACGGTGAAGGAAGGACGTACCAGGCCGGCTTTCAACTATGACAGATAAGCCTTTTTGCACTAAAATAGATATGAAATATAGATATACTAAAAAAAATCGAAATAAAGCATGGAAGATGATACATATAAAAGAAATCGCTCAGAGATTGCAGATAACCACCAGCTCCAGAAATCTAGTTGCAAATAAGCTTACCATATTGCAGGGGAA
>NW_020868350.1:382124-384624 GCF_003789085.1 Penaeus vannamei
CTCTCTCTCTCTCTTCTCTCTCTCCTCTCTCTCTCTCTCTCTCTCTCTCTCTCTCTCTCTCTCTCTCTCTCTCTCTCTCTCTCTCTCTCTCTCTATCTGCGCTATACGTCCAACAAAGGCTTTTGTACACAGACGCGCTCACTCACTCTTTCCCTTTGAGAATTACGTTATGTTCAACAAAGGTTTTTGTATATAGACGTAAGAGAGTGATAATTAAATGTAAGAAACATTTTATGACTGATATTTTTTGCTGTCTTCAACGCATCATCCTCTCTCTCTCTCTCTCTCTCCTCTCTCCTCTCTCTCTCTCTCTCTCTCTCTCTCTCTCTCTCTCTCTCTCTCTCTCTCTCTCTCTCTCTCTCTCTCTCTCTCTCTCTCTCTCTCTTGCTCTAGCGCTCTCTCTCTCTCTCTCTCTCTCTCTCTCTCTCTCTCTCTCTCTCTCTCTCTCTCTCTCTCTCTCTCTCTCTCTCTCTTTCTCTTCTCTCTCTCTCTCTCCCTCTCTCTCTCTCTCTCTCTCTCTCTCTCTCTCTCTCTCTCTCTCTCTCTCTCTCTCTCTCTCTCTCTCCTCTCTCTCTCTCTCCCTCTCTCTCCCTCCCTCCCTCCTCTCTCTCTCCCTCCTCTCTCCTCCTCTCCCTCCTCTCCTCTCTCTCTCTCTCTCTCTCTCTCTCTCTCTCTCTCTCTCTCTCTCTCCATCTATCTATCTCTCTCCTATAACAGATTGCGTAGGTATGTTCAACAAAAGCTTTTGTACATAGACGAGAGAGTGATAATTAAATGTAAGAAACTTTTTACGACTGACATTTTTTCGTCGTCTTCAACGCATCGTCCTCATTAGTGGAGTCGCTGCTATCATTACCATTATCATCATCGTCAATGTAACATGTAAGCTAAATGAATTGGAAAATGCAGAAGTGTGTTCAGATAAATTAATTTTCGAAAATTAAGCTATTCCATTTTTTTTTATTTTATTTTTTTTTTTACTCGGACTTTTACGAATATTGATTATTGTCTAGCTAAATTTCGATGAAAAAAAGGGAAAAATAGGGTATACTAGTTAATATTTGTATTATCTTTAACAGAATGTAAAAATAGGTCGTGTCAATATTGACAATGATACGTGCATCTCTGTCTATTTATTTGTTGATGTCTATCAGTTTATCTGCCAGACTCATCACGCACGCACATCACACACACACACACACACACACACACACACACACACACACACACACACACACACACACACACCACTCACTCACTCACTCCTCACTCACCTCACTCAAACTTGCTCAAAGAGACACGTGCATCTCCCTCCGCCCACCAACTCCCCTCCCACCACTCGAGTAAACAACGACCCGCCAAAATGACCGCACAAAGAGTTCCACTGCGCCGTACCTCCCGACCGCCGCAGCTCGCTCTTCCGTTCCTCAAAATATTCCACATCACTTGGGGAGCCAATTTACAAGTAGACCCACGTTTCCCTTTCCCCATGGCGGCCAGCTCGTTGTGGCCAATTAGCAGCATTTCTCTGGACAGCAAAACCGAGTTGCTGCCTGCTAGTAGCTCCGGGCGCCGACAGGTGGCAGTGCGGAGGCGGGTTCTAGCCACCTGAATGCTCTCACAAAGCCGATCATGCGCGGCTTAAGTGGGTGGAATTTGATTAAGTGTGTGTGTGAGAGAGAGGTAGAGAGGTAAAATAGAAAGAGCGAGGGTGAAGGATGTAGTGTTTGGCCGTCACTGTATCTATTTATTGTTATTATGATCGGTACCGTAACCATAAAATAATCTGAAAATGATGATCACGTTCTTTTGTCATCAACATCGTAGTAAATGGTAGATAAAAACAATATCGAGAGAGGGGAGGGGAAGGAGGGAGAGAGAGAGAGAAGGGAGGGAAAGGAGGAAGAGACTGAGACTGAGAGTAAGAGATAGAAAGGGAGAGTGAGAGAGAGAAATAGATAGAAAGACACAGATAAAAAAATAAAAATAAAAAAAGTTGGATCCGAGACCAAATTTCTCTCCTTGTCCACTCTGTAACAGCTGTTCTTCCTCGACACATTACGTATGTTGTGCTAATAAAAGTAACAAGGGTTTAGATACATTTAATGTGTATGTCGTTTGCTCCTACGTTGAAATTGGTCACTTGGATGTAGATGTTCAAAATGTTTTATCATTGTTGTTAATCATTTCGTAAATTGTAGTATATTACTGTTGTTGATTATCCTAATTCATAATAGACGTGTTTTAAGTTGTTATTGTCTTTTCTGATAATCTATTTTCTTATTGTTGATTATTGTATTTCAAAAAGAAAGATTTATTAATGTTGTGATTATCCCGTGCCATACATGATGGTTTATTGCTGCAGATTATTCTATTTTATGATATAATGTTTCTCATTAGTGATGGTTTACTAATGTTGTTGATTACCGTCTTTAATAAATTATAACTTCTCATTGATCAGTTAATTTATTACATAAATAAAAAGTTCTTACTGTCATAA
>NW_020868350.1:396016-403516 GCF_003789085.1 Penaeus vannamei
TCAGGTCTTGCCAGGTTGAGTGGTATATCCAGCGTAAAGAATTCTCTTCATTCTGCCTGTGGAAACGTTTGATATTCTTTGTCCTGTAATACTATATTCTTGTCTTGTTTGTGTAGATCGTGTTGAGACTTTTAAGCCTTGTTTGGAATATATCGACGTAGCTGTTTATTAATAATATACTGACTGTATGTGGGACAGTGACTTTCTCTCTCTCTCTCTCTCTCTCTCTCTCTCTCTCTCTCTCTCTCTCTCTCTCTCTCTCTCTCTCTCTCTCTCTCTCTCTCTCTCTCTCTCTCTCTCTCTCTCTTTCCTTACTAGGGTCACCATTTACCATATCGAAAGAAAGCCAGAAAAAAAGCCTCCAGTTTCGATAATGTTCGTCTTTATCCTTGCAGTCCCTTGTAAAGTTTTCTTTTGTATCACGTCAGTGCTGATCTGAATAATCACTATTATCCATGTCTGTTGTTATGGTCCAGTAGTTAAAATACAGGAAACCATCACCATCAACAACACCATCACCAGTATCATCATTTTTAACATCCCCGCCGTAGTACTGTAATCATCGCCATCAGCACACACCCACACTGAGAATTAAGGCGAGATGTGTGTATGTGTGTGTTTCGATTTCGTAGCCATAACAATGTTGATTTTATTAATGATACCGACTAAAAAGGTAATAGAATAATTAAACAATTAAAATATTATTAAGTGCAGATCAATCAGTATTTTGAGCTTCATGGCATTGTAGTGAAAGACGAAATATCACATTAATCAAATTAATTAAATTAAACTAATTGAAAAAAAATATGAACATCTTGTGGACAAAGAGAAAGATTGAGAGATGAATTGGAAGAGGGATGAATACATAAACAGAGATAAACAGAGAGATGTGAAAATAGATACACATAACAATAGAAAGAAAGAAAAAGAGAGAGGTATAATAACCCCCCAGCTGAATCAATCATCCTGATATCCTCTGAATTCATTTTACATAAATTCACGTTGGAGAAATAGGGAAGATCAGACTCTTATCCTTATCAAGCTCAGTCAAAATCATAAGAATATGAATTAGACAGTATCATCATTTTTAACATCCCCACCGTAGCACTGTAATCATTGCCATCAGCACACACCCACACTGAGAATTAAGGCGCGATAAGTAGCATGCCAAAAGCGACAACAGTATGCCACCTCTCGTGTGTGTGTGTGTGTGTGTGTGTGTGTGTGTGTGTGTGTGTGTGTGTGTGTGTGTGTGTATGCGTGTAAAAGCATTGGCATTATGTCTTTAATAAATCCTTTGACATCCCAAAATAACTAAAATCCAAACACTTACATCTGCTTCAACCCATCGCTAGAAAGATAAGGTGATATAAGTAACAGGTACAAAATCTGTATTCAAAAAAGGTAACTGATGTATTCGATTTCCGATGTTTACCCCTGACCTCGCGCAAGATGTCAGTCCTGTGAAATTAATTTTGTTCTTGGCTGACATGGATCAGATACCCGATGGTAGAGTGAACTGACTTTATAGCGTCATATATGAGTATGTCCGTGGATTTAAATCATCTTATTCCGAAATTCTCTGAAAAAGTTAAACTGTGAGATTTAAAAAATTAGTCATTCCATGAAAAAGAAATTGTGTTATGCAGTGATTATGATAGTACCTGTAACTGTGACACACATTCAGGAGGCGGTCTTTACAAAAGGTCATACAATTTTCCTCGACAAATATAGAGACTGTCCTAAAAATAGGCTTTGACTCCGGGATTGTCGTAGAATATGTCTATAATTATATCTAAAGATTAGCCTCAGAGATTTCGTTTTGAGTTGCACTGTGCCACACTTCAAAGGTAACACTTACCTAGAACTTAAGTAAAATATATACGTAACAACACCCTACGTAACAATTATCGTCAACAACTGTTAAATTGCATAAAGGACAACTGGAAGTCATTCCTTATATGTCTTGGACATGATGACATCAAGCTTATCTATCACACACACACACACACACACACACACACACACACACACACACACACACACACACACACACACACACACACAACACACACACACACAACACACACAACGCACGCTTAGTTCTTTTAAAATCATCTTTTAACCTTTCAGCGCACTTGTTTCATCATCCGTCCGCGCAAATGTAGACAAAATGATGTTTTCCGCGCATGAAAGGTAATATTCCCCGCGCAAGAAAAATACTCTACAGTCTGGATCACCCGTACCTCTGTTATTGTCAATAGTTTCATCTTAAGCATTTTCTTTTTTTACCTTTCGTTTCTGAAAGTAAACTGGCCTGTGGCTACAAATGCAAGCAGACAAGCAATTGCGTTTTCTCTCTCTCTTTCTCCCTGTCTCACACGCACACACAAAACAGTCACAGACTAAGTATATCATTATTATAATTACATCGCAAAATAGACAAACAAAACAATTGACAAAATATAAAAATTACAGCTTATTCCTACCGAATAGCAATTTAGTAAATATCCAAAATATTCTAATGAGTGCAGCAGTTACCTTCGAGTCTAGTGTTCGAATCCCTTGTTTTGGTTTTCGATTCCGTAGCCATAAACAATTCTATTAACATTTCTATAGCAGTTAAAGTTATCAAAACAGAATTTAGAAGTCATTATGTGTAGCTGAGAAGCCATTCGTAAAAAGATTCTAGAATTTAGAAATTTTAGCCTCAGTGTCTGTGGTGTAATAAAGCTATTCCAGATAGGAAGGATTAGACTTTTTGGGATCAAACTTGGCTAAACTTGCTGTCAGTGTGTAAAATATTAAAGGAAGAATATCTAATGGACGAGGATAGAGTGAGAGCGAGGTAGATTGGTGAATATGAGGAGAGTGTCGTTGGGTAGGCACGGATGCGTTAGGTAACACACACACACACGTACACACGCACACGCACACGCACACATACACACACACACAAACACAAACACATACACACACACACACACACACACACACATCACACACACACACACACACACACACACATACACACACACACACACACACACCACACGTACACACACGCACACACGAGCGCGCAAAAGGCAAAAGAGATACAAATTAAACATATTCTAATGATAATTGCAAGTAAAGTAAACAAACAAAAACTTTTGATCTCTTTATTTTCATCCATCTAGCTTTATCGCATTACTGCTATAAAATTCTCAGACAGAAGTAGTAAATAACATAAAAAAATGAGTTTCTCTCTCTCTCTCTCTCTCTCTCTCTCTCTCTCTCTCTCTCTCTCTCTCTCTCTCTCTCTCTCTCTCTCTCTCTCTCTCTCTCGCTACCCCTTTTGTCGGAATTACTTATAAAATTGATATGTTTATGGCCACGAAATCGGAAGTAAAATCAAAGAGACTACGGAATCAAACCTTTATCCCCCCCCTCCCCCCCCCCCGCCTCGAAGATAGGTCGAATACCCATTACATCTAGAATGTCTAGTCATGCTGTCCGGGTTCATAAGGTGCAGTTTTTGCTGTTTGTTTCTTTGTTTTTGGTCTGTGATGTAATTGTGTGACTGTGTGTGTGTGTGTGTGTGTGTGTGTGTGTGTGTGTGTGTGTGTGGTGTGTGTGTGTGTGTGCGTGTGTGCGTGTAAAGCAAATGGACATACAAATACGATACACATACAAAAATACACTCTCCTCTCTATATATATCTATCTCTTTATATATTTATCTATCTCTTTCTCTAAATATATCTTTATCTACTGATCGGTCACTCTCTCCCTTTCTCCTTGTGCACTATTTATTCTTCAGCATGTTAACTGAGTTTGTTTTTAACGAACTGGATCTCCTATTTGCAGTAAAAATTAAATGAAACCAGACACACTAAGGCTAATATTTTGAATCTTTGTTGAGTATTAGAATGTGTTTATTTTTTGTGTTGTTTTTACAGATACGTAAATAAAATATGTGAGACGCAAAAGGATGAGAGAGAGAGAGAGAGAGAGAGAGAGAGAGAGAGAGAGAGAGAGAGAGAGAGAGACTTTTGACCGAAATCAGAACTGTTTAGTACCATCTCCTATGACATTTATAAACTATACGAATTTATTTTTCCATTAATTTTGATCGTTTTTTTTCATTAGAGATAGCGATGGCCAAGGATAGAGACCTGAACGAAAGTTTAAGCAGAAGTTAAAATCCCTTTAAATTTGTATCTGGATGAAAAGTGCAGACCAACCCATAAAATATAACGAACTCTCTTTTATATGATGAGATGATGCGGGTATTAGCTAAGTGGTGAAGAAAAGGTCGAGTAGAGATATAGGGATAGATAGATTCATGGACAGATAGAGCTGACAAATTATTATTAACCTCTTATTCATGTCAGTTCGAGACTTTTATAACCATGTAATAGATAAAGATATTTCAGATACAAAAGCTTCTCATAAAGGATATAATCCGGTATTAGTACATGCACATCTGTCCCTATTACTATTATCACTTTTGTTATTAATCATTACTTTTTATATTATATTCCATGCATTATTTTTCTGATCACCCTTACCATTGTTATTAAGTTCATTAGCGTTAATTCCATTATCATTATCAACCTTACGGCGTTTCTTTTTCTCTTGTCTCTCTCTCCCTATCCATCAATCGTCTCCGTTCCGTTTCCGTCCTTCTATCGCCTTTATACCCTTATATTCTGAAAGCAAATTAGGATGTGGCTACAAACACAAACAAACAGTCTCTCTCTCTCTCTCAACCCTNCTCTCTCTCTCTTCCCTTCCCTCTCTCTCTCTCTCTCTCTCTCTCCTCTCTTCTCTCTCTCTCTCGTCTCTCTACTCTCTCTCTACTCTCTCTCTTCCATCAATCACTTCCCCTCCTATCGATAATTGCCAGTTTAATCCAGAGTCGTAAATCTTATCGTTTTATTACCAACACCGACTTTTCTCGTGACATGAAAAGTGACTGACCTCAGAGTTAGGTTTTGAAGAAGGCGTCATAAATATATTTAGTTATCTGTCCTGTCTGGTTACTTACCTCTGTCTGGCCTGGCCTGTCTATGCGTGCGGGTATGTCTGTCTGGGAAGATTGTGTGTGTCTGTGTGTGTGTTGTGTGTGTGTGTAGTGTTGTGTGTGTGGTGTGTGTGTGTGTGTGTGTGTGTGTGTGTGTGTGTGTGTGTGTGTGTGTGTGTGTCGTGTGTGTGTGTGTGTGTGTGTGTGTGGTGTGTGTGTGTGTAGTGTGCTGTGTGCCTGTGCGCGTGGCCTGTGTATATATGTGCGTGCGTGCGTGCCTGTATATAAGTGTGCGTGCGCTACAATGTGTATGTGTATGTACGTGCGTGCGTGATGTGTATCTAACGGTTTCTTTACAACGCGACAACCCCCCCCCCCCCCCCCCCCATTTCCCTTGCTGTACACATGCCCACGCACAACGGATGATTAAGGCATGTAGATGTAATTGACGAAAGAAAGAAAAAAAAAGAAAAAAGCAACAAGATAATCACGCCCACTATAATGTAGACTTAATGACGATACGAGAATGAGGCCGCGAGATAATTTAAGTGTTTGTTATAAATGGGATTTTATTAGTGTGATATCATTCAGTAAATTGCATGTTATATGTGTAAGTTGTAAGTACGGTATTAATAGATATATGGTTATAGTTATGGGCTTATAAGTGTACGGCTTAAAAAAGTTTGCATCCAATATATAATAATATATATAATATATAATATATATATATATATATATATATATATATAATATATTATATAATATATATATAATTAAATGTGTGGGGCATCATAAATGTATTTTATAAGTGTGGCTATTACGTATTTTGATAATGAATATGGTATCATAGGTATTGTATAAGCATACCATCATAAGTGTATATATAATACTACAAATAAACATTAAAAACGGGATTATAGCAAGTGTAATAAAAGTGGCATTATAAATGTATATCATAAGTGAGTCATTAAAGTGTACATTTCAACAGTGGTATTATAAGTAGGTGTAATAAAAATATAAGTGTATATCATAAGATACATTATAAGAGTCATTAAAAGTACACATCCCAACTGTGGTAATTATAAGTAGGTGTAATAAAAGTAGTATATAAGTATATATCATAAGAGACATTATAAGATAGAGTTCGAATTGTGTAGAGTGAAAGTGTAAGAAAAATGGAAACCGCAAAGGAAGTGTAGGAGGATGTGAACTGTGTGTATTCAGCGTGAAGGCGTGAGTGTGAATAACGTAAGAGTGAGAAAGAAAGGAAGTTAGCGAGGAGGAGAGAGAAACAAAGAACAAGAGAATAAGAGGATGAATATAATAATGAAAGATGACAGAATAGAGGCACGAATTGCCTCATTTTGAAGAAAAATATGAATAAATAAAAAGATAAAGAAAATGAAATGAAGAGAGAGAGAGGAAGAGAGAGAGAAGAGAGAGAGAGAGAGAGAGAGAGGAGAGAATGAGAGAGAGAGAGAGAGAGAGAGAGAGAGAGAGAGAGAGAGAGAGAGAGGAGACGGAAAGGGAGAGAGAAGAGAGAGAAGCAGAGAGAAAGAAAGTGGGAGAGGGGAGAAACAGAAAGAAAGCAAAACAAAGAAAGAGCACGAGAGAGAGAGAGAAGAGAGAGAGAGAGGAGAGAGAAGAGAGAGAAGAGAGAGAGGATGAGAGAAGAGAGAGAGAGCGAGAGAAGAGAGAGAGAGAAGAGAGAGAGAAGAGAGAGAGAGAGAGAGATGAGAGAGAGAACAGCAACAACAGCAACCTGCTCAAGATGAGTGACTGCTTATCCAACATCATGCAGAGGGCGTGTCATGCGCATGATAAGGGCGATCGCGTGGGAGGAGGAGACGAATGATGGATGGAGATGCAACCTAAATTCAAGATGGCGTCAGCACCGGGCTCCGAGCGCGCCAAAACCCCAGACGCGTTCTCAAAGGGATCACTAATTCGCCGACGTAAAAGGTGAGGTCACGCTTCGACCTCACACTGCTCGCTGTCGACGACTTTATCCCAGAAAGGGAGGGAAAGTACGTCGATTCAGGTAGATAGATAATAGATAAGAGAGAGTGGGAGGGAGAGACGAGGGTGGGGAGAGGGGAGGGAGGGATATAGAGAGGGAGGGAGGGAGGGAGGGAGGGAGGGGAGGGAGGGAGGGAAAAGAAGAGAGAGAAGAGAGATGAGAGAAAAGAAGAGAGAGAGGAAAATAGAAAAAGGAGAAAAAAATCCACAAAATTGATGTATATCATAAATAGGGATAAAGTACTCAGAGATAGGAAGAAAAAAAATAAAAAATACGTGTATACAAAATAAATGGAGAAAAAGTACATATATTCAGAAAAGAACAGAAACAAGAAAAGAGAGAACAAGAAAAAAATCCAAATTTATATAAAAAAATAAATGGTTTCACAATTATGGAACCTTCGGCACGTACACCTTTTTGTATGTTTGTTCTTGTTCTCTATAAGGACATGTGTATTTTGAGATGAAGGAAGA
>NW_020868350.1:413516-436016 GCF_003789085.1 Penaeus vannamei
CGGAACGGAGTCGGAGATACGTCAGGGAACGAGAGTCGGAGATACGTCAGGGAACGAGAGTCGGAGATACGTCAGGGAACGAGAGTCGGAGATACGTCGGGGAACGAGAGAGTCGGAACGGAGTCGGAGATAAACAGCCCCGCCATCAGGGACTCGGCCGCGTGTCACGACAGCGGAGTCTGGAAGGGCGGAGGCAGGAAGGTCCGTCACGATTCAGCGGGAAGCAGGAGGAGGAGGAGGAGGAAGGGGAAGAGGAGAGATGGAGGAGAGGAGGAAGGGGAAAGGGGAAGGGGAGAATGGAGAGAGAGGGGAGGAGGAGAGGAAAAGGTGATTGGAAGGGGAAGAGGGAGATGGGGGAGGAGGAGGAAAAATATGGAAGGGGAAATGGAGAATGAGGAGGAGGAGGGAGAGGAAGGGAAGAGGAAGATGGGGGAGGAGGAGGAGGAGGGGAAATGGAAGAGATGGAGGAGGAGGAGGAGGAGGAAAAGATGAAAGGGGAAGACGAGAAATGGGAGGAGGGAGGAGATGGAAGGGAAGCGGAGAGATGGAGGAGGAGGAAAATGAGGAAGATGGATGCGGATGATGAATTAGAGAGATTAGAGGAGAAGAAAGAACAAAGACAAAAATATAGAGAGAGAAGTCGCTAAAGAAAAAGAGAAGGGAGAGGAAGAGGGAGAGAAGAGAAAGAGGAGGAAGTCAGATTAAAGACGAAGCAAAATAAAGCAAAAGGATGAGAAGAAAGGAAGATGAAAGAAAAATAGTGTTGATAATGTTGATTATATTGATAAAAAGGATTACTGATGATAACACAACAGTTGCAATTATCACATGCTATAGCTGACAACGATCGCCATTAAGCTTATCAAAAGTAAATCGATAAAAAAGAAATGATAAAATAATAGATTAGACTTTCAGGTGACATGTATGACTGTTATGTGACAATAAGAAAACAATTGCAAAACTAATGACAAAAAAAGAAAGAAAATAAACAGATAACTGTGAAGAACAAACAAAAGTGTGTCGCGAGGAACGAACAATAGACGAGCGGAAGTAAATAAAAGATAAACAATCTTCAAAGGAAAATGATTGAAAGGAAAGAAGTGCGAATAAGATGGTAAACAAAGGAAGTAGGGATAAGAAAAAAAGCAAGATAAAAGAAGTAGATGAGTCGGAGCGATTAACGAAAAGAAGTGAACGAGTGAGGAAAGTGGAGAAAGGGAAGGAAATAGGAGGAAATAATAAGAAAAAAGCGAGAAAAATAAAAAACAAATATGACCCTTAGGAACTGACGGAAAATTAAGCCCTAAACGAAAGCGAGGAAGAAGGAAGTGGGAAAGGGCGGAGAAAGACGGAATAACGCACGACAAAAGAAGTGCAAGGCGGGCGTGGCAGCGGAACTCCCGCGCAAGAAAACAAATAAACAAACAAATCCACAGAGAGCGAGTTTATTTACCTCCCTCGATGTGTATTTGCGTTCAACCCTCGAGACAAAGAAGAAGAAGAAAAAAAAAGAAAGAAATATTGATGTGTATCATTAGCCTAATAAGCAACGAGAACGATACACTCAACTGCATGACACAGAAAATGGAGAAAGTTCCGATGGCGATCTTGCTCTATACGGCTCGATCCAAACACCAACACCTGCTGGGGGAAAAAGGATGATGTATGTGACTGCTTTATCGCTTTGTGACTAATTCTGGGTCACTCTGCCACTCATACGTTAAGGTAAAAAGAAAGAGGGATAGAAAGAAACAGGTGGACTAATACGCACATACAAGATAGATAGATAGAGAGAGAGGGAGGGAGGGAGGGAGGAGGGAGGAGAGGGAGGGAGAGAGGGAGGGAGGAGAGAGGAGAGAGAGGAGAGAGGAGAGAGAGAGAGAGGAGAGAGGGTAGATAGAGGAGAGAGAGAGAGAGAGAGAGAGAGAGAGAGAGAGAGAGAGAGGAGAGAGAGAGAGAGAGAGAGAGAGAGAGAGAGAGAGAGAGAGAAGAGAGAGAGAGAGAGAGAGAGAAGGCAAGAAGAAGAAGAAGAAGAAAGGATACCAAAAAAAGGGCGACAAACGTTAATAATGATAATTATAAGGATAAGAAATAATGATAACAAGAACGTACTATGCATACACACACCCACAAGAGGAAAATGTTTAAAAGAATACAAATAAAAGAGAGAAAAGATAGGGGATAACATAAAGACCTTAGAGAGTTAAAGCGCGGCTTATTCAACCTTCGAGAACGTCATCCACCTTCGGAAATGCTCCTTGGCTGAACGGCATCGAGGAGGAAGACGAAGAAGAAAAGGCGAAGAAGGCGAAATCGAGGCGAAAGCGAAAACGAAGGCGAGAAAGCGGATACGAAGACGAAGGCGAAGAAGAAGGAGAAGGCGAAATCGAGGACGAAGGCGAAATCGAGGGGAAAGCGAAGACGAAGACGAAGGCGAAGGAGAAGACGAAGGCGAGGCGAAAAAGAAGGCGAAATCGAGGGCGAAGGCGAAAACGAAACTGAAGGCGAATACGAAGGCAAAGGCGAGGACGGGGTGAGTGAGGGGGGGGAGGGGGTTCGGTGGCCTCACGGGGCGTTGTCAAGTTGAAGGTCCGGGAAGAGTCTTGCGACCGTAGCTGGCGGTGGCACGTGAGCGAGGGTTAAAGGGTGAGAGGGAGGAGGGTTTAAGGGCGTTGTGAGAAAGGGCGAGAGGGAGGAGTTAAGGGATGGGGGGGGGGAAGAGAAAGGGAGGAAGCGCGGGGATCGAGGAAAAAGAGGGGTTAAGGGATGGGGGAAAGGGGAAGGGGAAGAGGCGCGGGGATCGAGGAAAAGGATCAGGAGTCGGAAGGGATAAGGGAAAATTAAGGGTCGTTGAGGAGGTCAAGGGTGTCGTTGAAAAGGGGTTACGGGAGGGAAGAGGCAGAGCATTAAGGGTTAGCGGAAAGGGTGAGGGTTAAGGGAGGTTTGAAAAGAGAATGAGGTAAGGGAAACGTGGGTATGGGGGAAAAGTTAAGGGGTGTTTGAAGCCAGGCAGGGGGAGCATTATAAGGATTAAGAAACGAGTAAAGAAGGGGGTTGAATGCTCTTAAAGGGGAAGAGGAGAAGAATAAGGGGTTGTAAAGGGAGGAAGTAGAAGGTCGAGACAGTTAAAAGAGGAGGAATAGGCCAAGATGAGGTTGAAAGGGAGGGGGCAGGCCAAGGTGGGGTTTGAAGGAAAAGGAGGCAGGCCATGATGGGGTTGATGGGAGAGGCCATGGTAGGATTTGAAGGGGAGGAAGCAAGCCAGGATGGGATGGAAGGGAAGGAGGAAGTCAGGCCATAATGAGGTTAAGAAGAGAAGGGGAGGGGGAGGCCATGATGGGATAAAAAGGAAGGAGGAAGCGGCTATGATGAGGTTAAGGAAGAGGGGCGGGTGGGGTGGGGGGGGGGGGCAGGCCATGATGCTACTCCACTTTGTTTCGTCTGCGAGAGGTAGTTGTTTTGCTCTCTCTCTCTCGCTCTGCCCGTCGCTTTGTCTGTCTGCCGTGGGAGAAACGGGTATTTTGCTTCCGCCATTCGCTTCACGCTACGAAACCGGCGTTCGGCTGCTCTTATACACGTCCTTTTTTTGTTAAAGAAGTTTATGTAAGAACTTTTGAAGGAAGGGAGGGATTTGGTTTGGTTGTTTGGTTGTTTTGAGAATGTTTTCATCAGAGTAGCTAGTACGTTACTTTTAATATTGTTATATTCTTATTATCATTGATAGTAGTTGTAGTAGTAATAGTAGTAGTACGAGTCGTAAAGGAAGTCGTAGCAGTAGTAGTAGTAGTAGTAGTAATATCACAATTATTGGATTTGCTCCAGTATGGTGTAATATGACAAGGAAAGTATCAAAACCTTTAGTGAAACACGATATGCTCGGAGCGAAACATATTTTGGGTACAACGTGATGTACAGTGGCTTCCTCTGACGTGGTCTGGCTCTGCGCTTCGAGAGAAAAAAAAGGGGCTAGTTACATCTTCCGAGTTGGTAAGTGGCATTGCGACTGCTCAGACGTGGGTGGGACGCGATCCGTGGTTCCTCATGCGCACCGCTGCTTCCTCCTCCACTTCACACGCCAGCACACCTCCTCCACCTCCACCCACACACTCTTCCACTTCCATCTTCACCCACATACTCTTCCACTTCCACCCACACCACTCTCCACTCCAGAGCACACCTCCACCTCCACCCACACACTTCTTCCACCCACTTCACCACATACCCACTTCACACTCTCCACCTCCACCCACATACTCTTCCACCACCACCACTCTTCCACTCCCACCCACACACTCTTCCACTTCCACTCCCAACCCACATACTCTTCCACTTCCACCACACACTCTTCCACTCCCACCCACACACTCTTCCACTTCCACTCCCACCCACATACTCTTCCACTTCCACCCACACACTCTTCCATCTTCACCCACATACTCTTCCACTTCACGAGCACGCCGACATTACGCTTCCATCTCCACCTCCACCTGCACACGCCATCACGCTCTATCTACACCCACACTCTCTTCCACTTCTATTTCCACCTGAGGAGGCAGCCATTACGCTTCCATCTCTTACTTCTATTAGCTCACGTCTGCACCTCCATCTATACGCCCATCCACCTCCACTTGTACACGCCACCACACCTCCTCCACCTCCGTCTCCACCTAGACACGCTATCACACACCTCCACCTCCACTTGCATCCACACAACACATCACACTCACCTCCACCAACCCACCCTCCACCACCTCACCTCCACCTCAAACCAACCCACCCCTCCACCTCCCACCTCCACATGTACACGCCACCACACCTCCGCCCACACAAAGCAACCACATTACCTAAAACACCCTAACAACCTCTCAAAAAGATATATATTGCAACTGGAGAGAAGACACGCATGATTCTCTCTAGTATGACACGCCTTCGAGAAACATATATATTATATATTATAATATATCAGTGTATCCCACCGTTTATCTGTTATATGTCTGGCTGTCACACACACTATTTACCGTATAACTGTGAAGACTTGTACCGCAATCGGTTCATCATTGGAAAACGCTCTTGAAAACCCTCCCACACTACAGTACACCCTGACAGCATTACACCCAATACCTACACTACACTTCGACTTAGTGATTTTCTCAAGTATACTTCGAAACAGACATACTCGTAGGATTAGAGAAAACATACTCGATCCTCCAAACACCGGAAAGACAATGTAAGGGGAATTAGAATAAACACAAAGCTAAAGGGGATTGGAGTAAACACAAAGGTCAAGTGAATTAGAGTAAATACAAAGGTAAAGGGAATTCGAAAAAACGCAAAGGTAAAGGGAATTGGAGTAAACACAAAGGTCAAGTGAATTAGAGTAAATACAAAGGTAAAGGGAATTGGAGTAAACACAAAGGTAAATGGGATTAGAGCAAACAAAGGTAAAGGGGATTAGAATAAACACAAAGGAAAGGGGAATTAGAGTAAGCACAAAGGTAGAGTAAATTTGAGTAAACACAAAGGTAAAGGGAATTGGAGTAAGCACAAAGGAAAGGTAAAGGAATTAGAGTAAACACAAAGGTAAAGTAAACTAGAGTAAGCACAAAGTAATTGAATTGGAGGTAATTAGAGTAAACAGAAAAGTGAAAGAGTAAAGACAAAGGTAAAGGAAATAGAGTAAGCACAAATGTAAAAGGAAATAGAGTAAACACAAAGGTAAAGGGAATTAGAGAAACAAAGTAAACACAAAGTAAGGGAATTGAGTAAGCACAAAGGACAAATGAATTAGAGTAAACACAAAGGTAAAGGGAATTGGAGTAAAGACAAAGGTCAAACGAATTAGAGTAAACACAAAGGACAAGTGAATTAGAGTAAACACAAAGGTAAAGGGAATTAGAGTAAACACAAAGGCAAAAAAAATCTAAGAAAACAAGGAAGACGCGCGTGGCCGAGCATATCCTTCAGTTTTAGAGGTTATGAGGACGAAGATGCTCCTCGGAACGTGGGAACAGCGACTCACCCAAGCCTCGAGAATGACATCAAAGTGGTAATTCTGACGTCGAGGTTTCCCCTGATTATCCTCGTCATTTTCGTCTCCTTTTTTTTTCTGGTGTTATTGTCGATCTGGTGGTGTGGTGAAGCGTGAAAGGAGAGAAGAAGAAGAAGAAGAGAGAGAGAGAAAAAAAACAGCAACCTATCGCATGAAGATTCTCGTATAAATTCAGAATTTCTGAAAGAACTAAGGTATAAATTCAATATCTTAGAAAGAACTAAGTTATGAATGTAATATTTTAAAGAGAACTTAGTCATAAATTCAGTAGTTCTGAGAAAAACAAAGTTACAGTCAGTATCTCAGAAAGAACTGTTATTTATCCAGTATCCCAGAAAGAATAATAGTAACATAGACAAAGAATAATACTAATAATAAAGTAAATGGCAAATTACGTAAGTAAAAAACCAAAACAAACACGAAAGGAACGAAAGCGCCGTGTCGACGTCTCCCCCCCCCCCCCACAACCGTTCCTGTATGGGAGTCATTCATTCGCCCTCGAGTCCTCCCAGCGAACCGAAGGAACAAAAGCCACATAATCATGACCCCGCATACCTATTCTTGGCTGAACCCTTGCACCTGCTGCCTCGTGGACCCGCATCGTCACACTCGCGCAGCCTCGTGTAACAGGGGCGGTGGTAAATACAATGGTGGTTAAGTACGGTATAGAAAACACGAATATCCAGATAGGCACACGGACGCACATGTTTAAGGGTCTCATTCAGAGATGTAAGAGACTTGTGTAAACGCATGTATACGGACAAGAATAATGGTGTTAAAGGCATACCGATTTAAAGGAAAACACGAACAAACACAACACAACATTGGTGTTAAAAGGCATACGATTTACAGGAAAACACGGACATACACAACAACAATTATGGTGGTAAAGGCATACCCATTTACAGGAAAACACGAACATACACACCAACAACAACAATGGTGTTAAAAGCATACCGACTTAAAGGTAACACAACACAACAACAATAATAATTTACAGGAAATCCCGATTCACAGGAAAACGCGACCCCGATGTAGAACAAAAACGCCTGCAAACATACGCAACCGTCGACACGTGGTTACGCACACCTGTACAGCGAAACCGCCAACCGTCACCTCCGACGCAATGGAATATTAACGCCTTTTCACGCATGCAAATACGAATTAACGCATCTTAACCCGTCAGCATAAGGAATAAATGCAGACGTCACACACCAACTCGATAATGTTTAGTTTGCCGTCGCTATTTCACGCCCCATTAAGGATTAAAGTAATCTGATACTCTATAATTTCTGTGGATTTAGTTGCACGCGCGTGTGTCAAAGAGAGGGGCAAGGGAGACATTATTTATTAAGGGACGGAAGAAAGTGTCATGCAACGGAAAGGTGAATGAACTTGGGATTAAGGGTAAGAAGGAAGGGGGTGGGAGGAAGTAGTTGGGAAGTGAAGGACAGAAGAGAAAAACAAAGGAAAATGAAGAAACGGAATGAAGGGAAAGGTTAGAAACCATGAACGCTTTTCATTTTGTGTGTGTGTGTGTGTGTGTGTGTGTGGTGTGTGTGTGTGTGTGTGTGTGTGTGTGTGTGTGTGTGTGTGTGTGTGTGTGTGTGTGTGTATTACGGAAAAAAATAGGAAAAAATGGAAAAGGAAACAGACGGCATAAAGTATGTACAAGGAACAAAGAAAGATGAAGAAAATATAGAAAAAGAAAGAGTAAGAGATGGGAGGAAGTAGCTGGGAAGTGAAGAATAGAAGAGAAAAACAAAGGAAAATGAAGGAACGTGGAGAGGAATTTAGAAAAAATGGAAATAAAGGAGAACAGACGGCATAATATATGTATAAGGGAAAAAGAAAGATAAAGAAAGAGGAGGGATAATGGACGGTGAAATGAAGAAAGCAAATTCTGTAGGTACTATTTTGTTTGTCCGACTTACAACTAACCACACAGCTAACCACATAACTGACCAGTTGATAGACTACGGCGATTGTGCACTACGGACAGTGTACCTTAAATGACATATATTTAGTGGTCATTACGGGCTGTGCAGAGTGATATATATCATTCTAATTATTATCGTTTTCGGTGGCACATAAAACGTACTTCTGCGTATTTGCATACCAGGGTACTTGGATATACCGAAATGAACCGTATTCATGTTGACAACTGTAGAAAAGATATGAATGAGAATGGATATCTTTACAAGACAAGAGATGTATTTGATCGGATTCGATTATATCTTCGTCAGAAATACTTTCCGTATGATGTATATCTGGCGACTGTAATATTCGAAACCGGTCAAAATACATCTCTTGTATTGTGAAAATATTTCAGTTCATTCATACCTCTACTACATATATTTTTTTCAAAATGTTCGTCTTATATACCATGAAATATGATAATTGTTTTATAGTAATTTGATGAAAACGGACGATAACCTGCACTTAAAGGGGTTAATTAAGTGTCATATAGGATGCTGGTGATAAATGTATTATAAGTCAAATTCCAAGATAAGATTTTGATGAGTTCACACAAAGGGTAATTATTCATGGGAGAGAAAGCCTGGTGATCAATTAAGATTTGATTAATGAGGTGACTGTGATAGATTAATTAACTGAATAACGATGGTTCGATTGGTTTGATACTGTAAATATATGTAAGATTGTTGTGTTTATTTTTGTTACTTTTTCAATATGGACGTAAATGGATGTAAATTTATGTATTGTAAGATTGTTTCTATTTTTAATTTTTTCCCTTTTGTAAATGTTTTCTTACATACTGTGTGACGAAACTTAATGGAACCGCAATATTTATGCACATATTGTTCCAGCCATGATGCACCTTCCTCAAAAAAAAGTTTTATGATGAGGAAATAGACCCAGAAGCAAAGAACACGCCCCATATTCTTTTCCTGGTACAGATTTAGTGTTGTTCAATGGGCTTCGCTGCAGTATTTCCATGCCGATGCACTCGATGTGTCAACATTGTTTGTCATAATCGCTGTCATTGTTTTGCCGTCATTGTCTGTCATCAGCGTTCCATGTTGATTCGAATCTAAAATTAGCCTGGATCGCTATCGAAGCTTGGCGCACGGGGGGGGGAGGGGAGAGGGGGGGGGTCATGTTGAATGTAGGACAGACGCAATTAAGAATAATTACGGACATGCGACAGATCAGAGACACACAAAAGCCTCCCCCGCAGGCATCCATACTGTGGTCCTCTCCTCCCTCTTTCTCTCTCTTCATGCGATCTCAACTGCTTACCCGGTTTTTCCCGTTCCGTTCGTAGGCGTGTCCGGTAAAAGGGTGAGTTTGTCATCATGTCATTATGCTTGACAGATGTTTGGGGATCAGTGGAAATTCGGCTGGAAGGGGCAACAGCTTTCCCCTCCCGTGGTTTGGGTGTGTTTTGGCTATGGTTTTATGTATTTGGTTCACCGCGACGAGGCGATATTTGCATACGCCTTTTTTCTCTCTTTCTCTCTCTCTCTCTTTTTCGTGTCTCTCACTCTCTTCTCCATTTGAGGCATTGCTTGAAGGCAGTTCCTATTCTGCGGTTGTTTTATTTGCCTTCTCATTTGCGGATCTGAGGCATTGCTTGAAGGCAGTTCCTATTCTGCGGTTGTTTTATTTGCCTTCTCCTTTTTTTTTTTTAACTCGGAAATCAACGACAAGTCTCGAGGAACCGACATTGCACAAGCATTGTTTACCGGGCGGGTGTAGTCAGGCGTCAAAATTTACGTAAAAGTGAGACACGAAATTGACTTCGCTTTAACCTTCTCTCTATTCATCGGTGATTTCTTCGTATCAGTCGCGGCATTTCGGCTTTTTTTCTCTCTTTTCTCTCTCTCTCTCTTTCTTTCTTCTTTTTTTCCTGTTTTGAAGAAATTTGGGACAAACTCATTCCATACTGTTGTGATTTCCGGTGTTCAGTTGAACGCGACTAAACGGCGGTGTGTTTAGACTTGGAGTGAAATGTTAAGAGGGGAGGAAGGAGGTGGATGAACTCGTAACCAAGACGAATTCATATATATATATATATATATATATATATATATATATATATATATATATATATATATAATAATTATTTTTCTTTCTTTCTTTCCTTTTTTTTTTCTTTTCTTGTCTTTTTTTCTACTTGTGGGTGAACTAGATGTTTGTTTAAGAGGGAGACGAAAAGGAAGATAAGAAGAACAGAAATGGAAATAAGAGAAAAAGAGATCTAAAAAAAACAAACAAACAAAAAAAAAAAACAACAAAAAACAAAAACAAGCAAACATCAAAGGTTGTGGGAAATGTTACGGAAACATTTCTCTCTTTTTTTTCCCCCGAAGCGCCATTTCTTCTGGCATTTCCACCTTTCCACGGAGGGAAAAAGGAGGCAGGTAAATACACCGTTTGCCCTAGATAGAGGCTGACATTTTCGGAAGACAATGTGGCTCTTGTCGAAATTGCATCGTTGCTAATGAGTTCAATTTCCAAAGACTTTTAAATGTAGCATTGTATTCACACAAAATATTTTTTTGCGTTTGGAAGAATTTTTTGCAAATACGTACCATATATTTCTGCTATAATGATGACAAAACGAGATGAAGAAAGGAAATAGATAAATAAATGAAATAAAAAAAAAATAAGAAACATAAGAATAAAAATAGGAAAAGGGAAAAAAAATAAGCGAAACTCATTCAACCGTCACCCCTCTCAGTACTTATTACACCCCCCCCCAAAAAAAAAAAAAAAAATGGAGACACTCAACCACAAAGTCACCTCTGACCGACGCTCGAAATTGTCTCCTTTATCCAGGTTCTTTCGGATCAAATTGATTTTTTTTTCTCTCTTCAAATATGCGAGACAACGGGACCTGATAGGACTATAATGGCCAGCTCAGTGGCGACATCTGTCCCTCAAACGACCAATTACGGGAAATTACGTTGTGCATGTGGGTGGCCTGGGGATGCCATTCTTTCTTTTTTTTTCATTGCTTTTCCGTTTTTTTTCTTTCTTTTCCTTTATCTATTTCAAATTCCTTTTCTCTCTCTGTTAGTCTGTCCCCTTTCTCTCTCTCTCCCCTCTCACTCCTCCTCTCCCACCTCCCTCCCTCCTCCACTCCCTCTCTCTCTCTCTCTCTCTCTCTCTCTCTCTCTCCTCTCTCCTTCCCTCCTCTCTCTCCCTTCCCTCCCTCTCTCTCCTTCTCTCTCTCTCCTTCCCTCCCTCTCTCTCCTTCCCTCCCTCTTTCTCTCCCTCCCTCTTTCTCCTTCCCTCCCTCTCTCCCTCTCTCTTTCTTTTTTCTCATTTTTTTTAGGGGGAGGGACCTTGTCTAATGCAAATTGTTGGTATTTGTCTCCAAGCACCTCTCTTTGTCTCCACATTAGTCTATTCCCATTGTTTACATAATGGGCATTTACCTTTTCCACCTGCAATGCTACCTGTCCTTGATTACATAGTTTGTGTACAGCGCCCCTCGATATCTTATACATTACCGATTGATTTACATTCACTACGTAATAACAGAATTAATAATTCAATCCACGGTGTCTGTAATCAGTTCGTTGTTTACTTAAGGATTCGCACGCGTGGCTTCTCGAGAACAGCTATAATGATAATGGGTACGTGACGTAGTGGAAGGAGGAAGTGTATGGTTGGTGTCTGAACGCAAATAGAGAAGTGTGTGTGTGTGTGTGTGTGTGTGTGTGTGTGTGTGTGTGTGTGTGTGTGTGTGTGTGTGGTGTGTGTTGTGTGTGTGTGTGTGTGTGTTTCAAGGCAACGAGAGAGAGTGGGAGGGAGAGAGAGAGAGAGAAAGAAGAAAGAAGAAAGAAGAAAGAAAGAAAGAAAGAAAGAGAGAGATAGATATATAGATATATAATATAAGAGAGAAAGAAAACAGAAACAGAAAAGAAACAGAAAGAAAAGAGAAAAGAGAGAGACTACTAATTAGAGAAGAGAATAAAAAAAAAATAAAAAGAACACAAAAACAGAAGTAAAAAAAGAGAAAAGAAAAAAAAAAATCACCTTCCTATTGCCACACGGAACCAAAACACATAACAAGACACAGACCAAGCAAGAAACATATCAAAACAAATTGAATATTCCTTCCATAATCCATTCATACGGTATATGCCAACGTGCGTAACCAACCGTATACGAGTGTATGCGTGTGTATGCATATGTATGTGTTCCGGGTAGATCTAGCATCCGGCATTCCATCAACAGGGGCTCGAGTTGCCAAGTATGGTATTTCATTACCATCGGGAAAGCAGTTATCACTCGGTACCTGGGTGTTGTTAACTAGTGTTTGGCAACTTTTGTTTTTTTTGTTTTTATTTTTTTTTTTGTTAGATAGTTTCTTTCTTTTTTTTGTAGTTTTTTATATTATTGTTAGTTTTTTATATGGTTTTCTTTCTTTTACTTTGTTATTTTTCCTAATATTTTTTATTTCTTTTTTGCTTGTGTTCTTTTCTTTTTTTCGTGTGATATTTTTTCTTCTCGTTTTTTTGATAGTGTTTTTTCTTTCTTTTTGCTTGTGTTTTTTCTTTTTCTTTCTATTTCTCTAGTGATTTTTCCTTCTTTTTCTTTCTATTTCTCTAGTGATTTTTCCTTCTTTTTCGTCATATTTTTTCCTATTTTTTCTTTTTCTTTTCTTATTTCTTTTGTCACGATTCTTATCAGGGTAATCGCGGTTAATTTTTTTTTTGACTTGTGAGTTCAAAAAGGTGAAGAGGTTTTCGACAATTTTTACGATATCAGTTGGAATCTGTTGATTGTTTATAAACACGTTTTTTATTTATTTTTTCTACAAGATGGAATGTGTGGGGAGGAAGTGAAGATTGGAATAAGGAAAGATCGATGTTTATTCTTAAAATGGGAGTGAAGAAAATGCTAACGATAATAAATAATGATAGTAGTGATAATAATGATGAGTGAATGTAGATAAAATTGAAGAAATATGATCTATAGGCAAGGGTTAAAATGGTATTAGTTATGTAATCGAACAAGTAAACACACACACGCACACTCAAATACACACCAAAAAACAAAACAAAAAAAAACACACACACAAACACCTCTTTTCAACTCTCAATCTTTTTCAATCCTTCCCTCTTCTCTTCACAACGACAACCAACAGTCAGCAACACCACACACACCACACACACACAAACAAACACACTCACCCTCTCCTTTTCAAATCTCAAGTTCTTTTCTCAATCTCTACCTCTCTTCACACACACACACAGTCAAAACAATCACCACAGGTAAACACACACACATCACACCCCACACACACACCACACACACCAACACCTCATCGTCTTTAATCTCAATTTTTCTCAGTCTTGAGCCCATCTCTTCTCACACTGGTACACACACACACACACACGACACACACACAGCCCACACACAGTCACACAACCACAAGACTCTTTGCAATTCTAATTTTTCGCGACTCTTTACCGTCCTCTCTTTCACAGGTACACACGCGACACCACACACATCACACACCGACGAACCAACACACACAGCACCACCACACACACAACACACACACACACACACACACCACACACACACACACACACACACACACACGACACAAACACCTCTTTTAATCTCAATTTTTCTCAATTTTACCCTCTCTTTCACACACACACACAGTCAAAACGCACACCACAAACCACCACACACACACACACACAACTCCAACACACACACACGCACACACACACCAAACACACACACACACACACACACCACACACACACCACACACACCCACCACACACACACACACAACACTCTTTATTCCAATGCTCAATTTTTCTCAATCTTTACCCTCTCTTCCACACACACACAGTTAACCGCACACACACAAACACTCGAGATCAACACATACAAACACACACAAACACCTCTTTTCAATCTCTACCCTCTTCTTTCACACACACACAGTCAAACAACACACACACACACAAACACTCAAACACACTCAAACACACAACACACCACAACACACACACAAACACCTCTTTTCAATCTCAATTTTTCTCAATCTTTACCCTCTCTTCCACACACAGGTCACACACACACACGCACACACACACACACACACACAAACACACACACAGAAACACCTCTTTCAATCTCAATTTTCTCAATCTCTACACCACTCTTTCACACAGCACACGCACACATCGCACAACAAACACACACACACAACACACACACACACAAACACCTCTTCAATCTCAATTTTTCTCAATCTCTACCCTCCAACACACGCACACCTCCACACACACACACACACACACACACACACACACACAACCAGACCACACACACCACACACACACACACACAAACACACACACACCGATCCACACACACCAGACACCGCACATACCCCCGACCATACACACAACACCTCTTTTTCAATCTGGAATTTTTCTCAATTTTTACCCTTTTCTCCAAACACACAACTACAAACGCACACGCACACGACACACACACACACACACACACACACACAACACACTCACACACACAACACATCACACACAACACAAACACCGGGTCTTTTCAACTCGGGCACATTTTTCTACACCCTAATCTCTTTCCACACACACACACGGACACACGCACCGAAACACACACACACACACACAACACCGATGGGTGCAAACACACACACAACACAGTCTTTTTCAATTCTCAATTTTTTCGTCAACCTCTACCTCTCTTCCACCACGACCACCACAACGCCTCTCTTGCGGGCGCAAGACCGAGGTCCGTGGCGCCCGGATTGGCTCACCGGGAGATAAAATTTTTGTGTTTTTTGTTTTTTCTGTTTATTATCCGTGCCCGGTTAGATTAGGGGCCGCGTGAGGATCGTATCTCCCGGCGCGGGGTGGGTATTCGCCGGGACGACTGACCGGGGGCGCGTCCCGGCGGGACGAGCCGGCGGCGAATAGCCATCTTCGCCCAATAGCTCTCTATCCACTAGCCTCCTCCCTCTCCCTCCCTCCTTTTCTCCCTCCTCCCTCCCTCCTTCTTTTCTCCCTCCCTCCCTTCCTCCCATCTCCCTTCCCAGCATGTCTGCATCTTTATTTAGAGTGATGAAGGGTCGGGGGAGGGGGAGGGGGTGGGGGTTCCCTCTCCTCTCCCTCTCCCTCGCTCCTTTTCTCCCTCCCTCCTTCTTCCCTCCTTCTTTTCTCCCTCCCTCCCTCCCTCCTTCTTTTCTCCCTGCCTCCCTTCCTCCCATCTCCTTCCCAGCATGTCTGCCATCTTTATTTAGAGTGATGAAGGGTCGGGGGAGGGGGGAGGGGTGGGGTCCCTCTCCTCTCCCTCTCCCTCGCTCCTTTGTTCTCCTCCCTTCTTCCTCTTCTTTTTCTCCTCCCTGTTTCCTTCTTTTCTCCCTGCCTCCCTTCCTCCCATCTCCTTCCCCAGCATGTCTGCCATCTTTATTTAGAGTGTGAAGGGTCGGGGGAGGGGGGAGGGGGTGGGGTCCCTCTCCTCTCCCTCTCCCTCGCTCTTTTCTCCCTCCCGTCCCTTCCTCCCTCCTTTTTCCTCTCCCCCTCCCTCCCTTTCGCCCTCCTTCTTTTCCCCTCCTCCCTCCCTTCCCTCCCTTCCTCTTCTTCTCCCTGACCCCCTTCCTCCATTCTTTAGCAATGTCTGCCAGAGGTGAGGGGCTGGGGCGGGGAGGGGTGGGGTAATCTTGAAAAGGAAGTGGGAGGAGGCAGGGGGAGGGGTAAGCAGGAGGTGGGGGGGGTGTATATACAAGCATGATAAACGTTGCACTGGAGGTACTGCTAATGTCTGTGTTTTGCCGGGGTATATTTTTAGCTCTTTATTCATAATTGTTGTCATGAGAGAGAGAGAAGAGAGAGAGACGAGAGATTAGACTATAGAGAGTTGAGAGAAATAAGAAAAGACAGAGGAGAGAAAACAGAGCGAGATGCTGAGAGAGAGGAAAAAATAGAGAGAGAGAAGAGAGAGAGAGAGAGAGAGAGAGAGAGAGAGAGAGAGAGAGAGAGAGAGAGAGAGAGAGAGAGAGAGAGAGAGAGACAGGACAGACAGACAGAGACAGAGAGGGGGCGGGGGAGAGCGACAGAAAGAAAACAGAGTGAGATAGATAAGCAGAGAGAGAGAGACAGAGAGACCGAGACAAAGACACAGGTAGAGAGAATTAGGCACACACAGATAGACAAGAAACGAGATAGACGAAGAAGGCTTGACAGGCGATATGATAATAAGACGATGAATGTGTGATAAGGAAAGACGCAGAGACAACTTAAGAAGGATTCCAAAGGATTAGAGAGAGAGAGAGAGAGAGAGAGAGAGAGAGAGAGAGAGAGAGAGAGAGAGAGAGAGAGAGAGAGAGAGAGAGAGAGAGAGAGAGAGAGAGAAGGATCCAGTGTGAGCTTAAAATAGTTCACCCAGATATTTTTCTTCTACTTTTAGATGTGGTTTCCAATTTTTTTTTATTGTATAAAATGAAATAAGTATCCAGTATAATAAGTATCATTTGGATAAAATGAAATAAACATAACAGTATGAAAAGGCCTGAATATTATCTATCTGTTCTTGTATATCGTGACAATCTGTTCATCTTATTCAGATTATTGTGTTTTACTCTAAGCTGGTATTCCCTAATCATTTTAATAGAATATAACATCACTGAATTCCATGAGGAGCTATGCACACAATAACACTTACACCATATTCAGATTATGGTGTTTTATTGCACAAAATAAAACACCATAGACATACTTCGTGTATTCAATAAAACGAAATTATTCCCAAGTCCATATAATAAAAAGAAAGAAAAAAAGAAAAAAAAACGTTAACCGAACTTTACAAGTCGATAACCGTTACGTAACGAATCTCATCCAGACTGACAATTCCTTATGGAAATTTGAAATTCAAATTCAATTCCCAGAATAACGTACAGGGGGGGGGGGTTCGATCCGGTTATTAAAATTCCAAAATGGGTTCGTGATATTTTTTCGATAGGAAGTTTGGTTTTCCATTGTCACAGGGATACAATGGGCGTTAATAAAGACTAAAGTGTACTTCCTTCAAGACGTATTTTCAAGGCTGTGGCTTGGCGAAGGTGTATTTGGATTTTCGATTATATTATTTATTATTATTGCTTTGTTAATTATAAATTCATATTGTTTTTTCATTGATTGTCATGTTCCTTTCCTATTTCTTAATTTATTTATTATTTTGATTATTTGATTTAATTTCTTAATTTATTTATTATTTTATTTATTATTCTTAATTTATTTATTATTAATTAATTTATATATTATTTTATTTCTTACCCCCTTATTCCTTTCCTGTTTTTTTTCTTTCTTTTATTGCAAATCACTTTCTGCATGAAAACTTCCTTCATTGCCAAGACAACGCTTCCTGCAGATCAACTTGAAATGGCCATGCGCGCTAACCTCCCATTCGCCAATCACGCTCGGCAACTGCAGTCTCAGCGAAGCCTTCCATCTTCCACGCACGTCTGAACACACACGGTCTTAGCTGAAGGTCTAAAGTTCATTTAAGAGAAAATTTGGATCTCAATAACCAAAAAAAAAAAGAAAAAAGAAAAAAACGAAAAAAACAGTAATTTACGATCGGAGGACTTCTACCCCCCATTTTTTTTATTATTCATTCGCATTAACTTTCAAAACGACGTTATACAATTATTTCGTAAAGATCAAGACCGCACGTCCTTCAGAAAGAATAACCGGCAAAAAGAGGAAGCAGTAAAGTAAACTGTAATATTACTCATTTACTCGAGAGAAAACTATCGCCTTCGCCACCACACCGACCTTCGCAAAAGTGCAACCTTACTAATTGGAATGCTGTCATGTTAGAAATCTGATATTTTGTGTGTGTGTATTGCTAATGTTATTGTTTTGTTGGTGTAGTTATTTATGCCATATTGTTATTAGTACTGTTATTATTTTTATTATTATTATTAGTTGTAGTAGTAACAGTAATAGTAGTAGTAGTAGTAGTAGTAGTAGTAGTAGTAGTAGTAGTAGTAGGAGTAGTAAGTAGTAGTAAGTGGTAGTAGTAGTATAGTAGTAACAGTAGTAGTAGTAGTGGTTGTAGTACTAGTTCTTGTAATAATAACAGTGTTCTCAGTGGCAGTATCACAATCACTATTACCAATACTATCGTTGCTGTAGTCACCATCATCATCATCTTCACTCCCCCACAATCACCATCATCACCACCAACACCTAACCCATAAACTCAGACGCAACGTTCAAACAGGTCACTACCTTTTGGAGTTGTATAAGGCAAGTATAAGGGGGGGGGGGTTGGGCCAGGCTTTAAGGGTGAGGGGGGGTAGACCTAGAAGCCCAGGGTGTTGATGTAGAAGGGGGCGGAGTTTGGGAGGTTAAAGGCCTATCTCGCTCAAGGTCAAGATGCTATCATAAGATGCGTGACGGGTAAGGGGGGGATGGGGTGAGAAGAGAAGGGGAGGAAGAGGAGGGGAGGAGAAGAGGAAGAGAAAGAGGAAGAAGGGGAGGGGGAGGGAGAAGAGGGAGATAAGAGGGAGAAGAGGAGAAAGGAGGATGAGAGAAGATACGAACGAGAGGGAGAGGGATAGGACTGGAGAAGAGAGGAGAGGTGAGGGGAGGAGGGGGACAGAGAAAAGAGGACTGGAGAGGAAGTAGAGGAACGTTAAAGAAAAGAATATATGGAGTGTGTATATGTGCGTGTGTGTGTGAGAGAGGAGAGAGAGAGAGAGAGAGAGAGAGAGAGAGAGAGAGAGAGAGAGAGAGAGAGAGAGAGAGAGAGAGAGAGAGAGAGAGGGAGAGAGAGAAAGAGACAGAGACAAACAGACAGAATGAAATTGAACGATAAACAGAGAGCAAAATAATAACAACAACGCCATCCGCAACAGCCTTCATCGAAAAGGACATAGAAGAAAAAGGAAAGAAAGAAATGAAATAGCCAGAGAACCCAAAGACCCAGTCCCAAAATATGTAAAGCAAGTCGTGATGATGATCGCTTCCGGGTGTGTGTGTGGCCTATGGGGGGTGGGGGTGGGGGGGGGAACTTTCTACGATAAATTTTTAGAGGTTTCGGTTTTTGCGGAAAATTACACTTGGCACGGCTTTAACGTTGTCTATAAATCACATCAACTTCAATTTCATGTAAATAACGAGATTAGTAAATCACAAAGTTGTCGAATGTAATTAACTTCAACGTAACCAACTACATCACACGCCCATCAAAATTATACTTACTAAAAACGTAAAAAAATGAATCATTCCCTAATTGCCAAAGAAATGTACGTCTCTCGAAATGGATAAACAACGATTCGAAAGAAAGATTCGATCGTAGGGTAAACACGCTCCACAGGTGATTCGGCGCTTCGAAACAAGAGAAGTAAACACTCGAAGCAAAAAGGTGAACTCTTGATGTATCGACTGTCATGGGGGAGTTAACTTGACGTGTGCTCGGAGGTAAGCCACGCACCTCTTGTTTACTGATGGTTATCTGTCTTGTTAAGGTTTAAGAGCGGTCATTCATGGGTTTAAAGAGACCAGAGGCACACGCTTGTTGAGGTGTACGGCCCTGTATCCGAAAACACGCCTGCACGCACACTGTTTTACTTACATACAGATATACGTACACAGGGATATAGGCAAACGTGTAAACAGGTCTCCTTTTCTGTATATGCTAAGGAGTCGCTATGGTATCGGAGAAAACTTCCAACCAACCTCGCCGATGTTAACACGCGGAAGTACACTCTCATAACTTCACACACAATACATTTCGCATGCAACATCCAGGTCAGTGCTCAGCCGTCGCTCCATCATTGCAACATTGCATCACCGGTGCTTGGGAACAGGTTTTATGCGTGTTGATACAGTTGAGAATGGATGCACACGAGGCATACTGACGCTATCAGACACAACAAAGAAAGTGTGTATAATTCGGCTCCATCAGATGCCTTCAGGTGGGGTCTGATATTTGAAGGAAAAATCACCTTGATGTTTTGACTACAATGCTGAATGCCTTTCAAAGTACCTTTTATATAATTTCTAGCATTGTTCTTATTGTAATTATTATTATCGTTTATGATGATAGTGACGATAGTTGCGATAGTGATAGTGATAACAGAAATATATAGAAAAGATTATCATCAATTTTGGAATTATCATCAACATATCAATATTATCGTCTTCCTTTCATTATTGCAAGCTGTTGCTATTCCCTTATCTCTAACCACTATGAACTTTCCCTCAAACATGCATCACTTCCATCGTTATTGTAAAGCTGCGGTGCTATTGTTTTAGAATAACGAAATGTGAAGCAATCACGTGACGTGTCTATAACAACAAACTGTTCGTGACCATAATTTCCCGCGCTATGACGTCATCACCAGACAGGAAATGCGCGGGAAGCTGGCGTTGGTTCACATACAGAAGGGTGAAAGTGGATGCTTCTGATAGTTTCAGATTAAAGTTTAGCGGATAAAGATATACGGTAATAGGTAATATTTGTTTCAGGATAGGTTTAGAGAATAATATAAAGCAATGGGCAATAGTTTTAAAGGATAGATTTAGCGAATAAAAGACATACCGTATATGGAAAGCTAGAAGGTAGGTTTGGTGAATAAAAAAACTACGATATTTGACAATAGTATTAAGGCATAGGTTTAACGAATTAAAAAAGAACATACGGTAATAACAATAATGTTAGAGGTAGGTCTAGCGTTTATATATATATATATATTTATTTTTCCTTTCTTTTCTTTTTTTTTTTTTATTTCTTTTTTGCGAAAATGTTTCTTCAGACGCGCTTTCAAGCCCTTGTGAACCGACACGCCCTCACGACCGCCCTTGTAAACGATCACGCACGCACACGCGCTGGAGGCACAGGTGAACGCAGTCACAGCGAACCTACATATCTACGAACGAGTCTTTAAAAGGGGCGTGTCGCGTGTAATGGAGAAATAACACGTTCTTTTCCACGCCGGTGCTTTGCGCTAGTGGGCTGTAAATGCACCCAAGACACGCCCCTATGCACCCAAGACACGCCCCTATGCACCCAAGACACGCCCCTATGCACCCCAACACTATGCACCCAAGACACGCCCCTATGCTATATTTTGTACACTATGTAATACATCGGTGGAAATACACAGGGACAGAAATATCGCGGTACTTATAAAAGCGTGTGTAGGCATTAAACACATGCGCGTACATGTATACGCGGAATAAAGAGTATGTACGCATAAACATAAATCCTGGGAATTAAATGAATACACGCATACCGACACACATACACACACAGCGTAACTGTTAACTCCCCCCCCCCCCCCCCCGGGTTCTTGACCCTGCTTCACCTGGTCACACCTTGTCACGCAGATACGGTCCTCAAAATACCTCCCCCCCCCCCCTCCCTCTCCCCCCCCTCTCCCCCCCCTCCCTCCCGCCCCTTCCCCCTCTCCTGTCCCCCCTCCTTCCCCCCCCTTCCCCTCCCTCCCGTCCCCCCCTTCCCCCCCCCCCCCTCCTCCCTCAAGGCTCCCGACTCGGAGAAGATTTATCTGTCTGTCAGGTCAGCGGCTGGCGAGCATCTTCCTCCCGGGCCGTTAGTCCCCCCCCTCCCCCCCCTCCCCCCCTCCCGCGACCTGGAAAGAGCGTGACCTTCTTCGGTCGTCGCGATCCGGGTGACGATCACGATAGGGAAATTAGCCGTGTTGCGCTGTCACGTACTCGTTGCATGCGTATCGGCGATGGGAGTGTTGCAACTGACGGGGTCTCAAGCGTCAGCGTCGTCGGTTTCCCCTTCTTGGTTTAGCGTCTGTCAGTCTGTCTGTCAGGCTAATCGTGTGGCTAGGGTAGCGTTGTATACGTCGTCTTGTCTGTCTGATGATATTTGTGGGTTGATGTATCTATCTATCTATATCTATCTATTTATATCTATCTATATTATATCTATCTAAATATATCTATCTATATCTATCTATTTATATCTATCTAAATATATTTATATCTATCTATATATCTATCTATATATATCTATATCTATTTATATCTATCTACCTGCGTGGCTCTTGATTTTCTGTATACTTTGTGTATTGGTGTATGCAGCTATGTGTTTATTGTATATTTTTACTTCCGGAAATGAGGATATGGTTTTGGTAGCTTTGGTTTGTTTGTTTGTTCGGTGGTGAACCGGAATACTCTTAAAGTCATAAAGAGATTTTTAGGATTTTTTACCTGAGGTCTGTCTTAAGCTAACGCAGATTGCCATTAAATTTTGGTGGTGATTCGGATCAAGGATTTTTTTTCTTCAAAGAATTGCATATATTTGAGTGTTTCTAGATGTATATGTATTTTCCTTATGTCTGTATCTCTGTTTCCATCCCCTCTACCCAAGGTCTATACTAAGTCCTCATAAAGACCTTGCTTCTACCTACTTTCTATCTGCTTG
>NW_020868350.1:443516-446016 GCF_003789085.1 Penaeus vannamei
CTTTTTTTTTCCTTTTCTTACTCCAACAATATCGTTAACGTTTTTTTTCTTTTCGCTAATTATCGTCATTTTTGTTCTACTTTTTTTGACGTACCGTTATCTTCTCACTTGTTTTTTGGTACATAATTATTGCTCATTAGTCCCCCCCCACCTCCTTTTTTGTAGCTTATTCGTCAATATATCTTTTGTTTATATTTTCATTTTTTCTTTATGATTCGTAACGCGGGGATCTATCAACGAAAACGTTCTATATCAACCGTCCATAAATTGTTCTTAAGATCACAGTCCAAAAATAGATATTCAAAAATCACATCTTAACATACCCAACTACCTTGTAATGATACTCTTAGACAATTACAAAAAAAAAAAAAAAAAAAAAAAGAAAAAACAAAAAAAGACCTTAACGTGTTTAATGAGACACTTTTTTTTTTTTTTTTTTTTTTTTTTTTTTTTTTTTTTTTTTTTTTTAGTCCCCGGAGCTTAAAGAGGGAAGTTTCATGACCTACAGGAAGTGGATTTCTTTAAGATGCTCGGAGATTAGCTGAAGGAGCCAAGCTTTACCGGCTCGGTCACGCCAAGAGGTCATAGACGGTTAGGGGTCTTTGTGTCTGTTTCTATGTTTTTTGTTTTTTCTTTATCTCTTTTTGTATTTTTGAGATTTGCTTTTGGGTTGCGTTTTTATGTTCTTTTTAAATTTTGTTTTTGAGATTTTATTGTTGATTTTTTATGTTTTTTTATTTGATTGGTCCATTTTATTTTTTTTTTTTATTTGTTTTGTTTCGTATTAAATATTATTTGTCAGTATTTATTGACTAGGTTTTAATGATCGACGTTAATAATGGCGATATTTTTTGCCTAAATATACGCGCCTATATGTACACACACACACACACACACACACACACACACACACACACACACACACACACACACACACACACACACACACACACACACACACATACACACACACACACACACACACACATATATATATATATACATACATATATAATATACATACATACATACATATAATATATATATATATATATATATATATATATATATATATACATACACATTCTCTTTTTATTTTTTTTTTTTGCTGAACGTTTAAATGCACTATTTTTTATTGACTTTTTTCATTTGCTTAGTTTGGATTGTCAGTCAGACAGTGTGGCGCTCTTTTATGGGTGTGGTTAATGTGGTGGAAATGTTAAATGCGGTCTTGACTTGACGTTTTATAAAGGTATGACGTAATCGGTATTGCATTTAACCTTTTGTTTCACGATAAGGTGGAAGCACACATTACACAGACAGATAGACAGACAGAGACCGTCACACACACACACACAACAAAACAGAGACAGACACACAATACAGACAGACACACAACGCAGACACACACACACCACTCTGTCACACACACACACACACACTCTCTCTCTCACACACACACACACAAACACAGACACACACACACACACACACACACACACACACACACACACACACACACACACACACACACACACACACACACACACACATAGACAGACACACGCACAGCACGCACACATGGTTATATATAGATCAGTCTTGCCTTCCTTTGTTCGTAGACTTAAAACCACATAAACACTCGGTCACAACTCCTTCGTCCCGGCAGACCAAAGTTCACCTCGAGAAATTCTTGCTTGCGCCAAGCAGACTTTCAGCCGCAGTTTAAAAGCATAAAAGCTGTAGGCATTAAGAGCTACCCCCTTTTTTCATTTTTTTCTTCAATAATGCTTATACTTTCCAGGGCAGGTGCGTGTGGTTATTACTTTTCAGGGCAGGTGCGTGTGGTTATTGCGCGTGCAACGTTGCTATTACTGGGTGTAACACGCGCTGGTGTTAGCTCCCTGCGACCTTGGCAGGGTGTAAAGTGTGGGTGCTAAAATGAAGGTTGCGTTTCCTTAACTCTGACAGAGCATGGGGGTTTCCTTATCTCTTCCCCTCACTCTGTTTTCCATTATCACCCTTCTTTTATACCCTCTCTATCCTTCTACCCTTTCTTATTTCATTGTCATTCGTCTCTGCAATCCTTCTACCGCCTGTGACGTTTACAATTATGCACAGTCATTGTTTACATCGTTTGTCCCGCCACGTGGTTCGTCCCTGAGGAGTGATTGACAATGTAAACACGCGGCGAGAGACAGCACTGTGATGTATGGTTCCTCTAGTATAATGTTCTGGCTATTTTTGGTTGATTTGGCTTGTCGAATGTTAGACACTCTCATTGCGACACACACACACACACACACACACACACACACACACACACACACACACACACACACACACACACAGAGATAGAGAGAGAGAGAGAGAGAGAGAGAGAGAGAGAGAGAGAGAGAGAGAGAGAGAGAGAGAGAGAGAGAGAGAGAGAGAGAGAAATTCATTCTCCAATATCCTTAAAGAAAGAAAATAACAATTCAAGATATTGCAAAGGCTCTAT
>NW_020868350.1:451016-463516 GCF_003789085.1 Penaeus vannamei
TCTGGAATAAACCCACGGCAAAGGAGTGGTTTCTTGTTAACATGGAACCTGTGGTACAAAGCATCTCGTTAGTTTTGGTAAATTACAGGTACAGATACAAATTTCGGTAGTGTGTTTTTATATAGAGATATAAGATTCTGTATATTCATGTCTGTATCCAATCTCTTGTATATTTTATTTGTATATTCTGACTCTACATAGCTATCGGTCTCAATTCATGATCTTTTTATATATTTATTCATATAAACACACACATAAATCTAAGCCTTTATACTTAAGGTAATGAAACCTATACCTGTATTTGTAATTTTAACATTTCCTGCGCTTTAATTTTCTGTAATATCATTTAAGTGAATATAATTCTACACTCGGTTTAAACTAATTTCTATTCCATTCGTTCCATTCACACATATATACACGTTATAGGCACATGGAAGACGCACGAATTCAAGATGACTTTCCCCCACAACGAAATTAATGACACGCCGAATTCCCGAAGACGACCCTCACACTCCAAAGAAAAAAAAAAAAAAAAAAAAATCGTTCTAATTAACGTCGAGATGAATCCACAATTAGCAGCGGTTGTCCCTTCTCAGCGGGGATAAATGAACTCAAACGATCGCCCTTACACGAACGGCCGTTGCGCGGGTCATCACTCTTTCCGGTCTCGTCCCCCTTTTTCCCTCCCTTCCCTTCCCTCCCTCCCCCTCCTCCCTCCTCTCTCCCTTCCTTCCCCAAGCGTCCCTGGAGATCCCTTAATAACATCTATAATCCCTGGACGTATACATGCCCTCAAGATGCTTCAAAGGAAGAAATTCGAAGCAGTGACTCCCTCTCCCTCGTTTCGTTGGGGCTTCAGAAGGGTTGGTAGCCCTGCGTTGGGTCCAATGAGGGTTTGTTTTGGGTGTGATGGAGTGACCGGATAAGGAGCCATTTGTTTAAAATGTTTTGTAATAGGTAATGGGAGTGTTTTCGGTAGATGAAAAAAAACGGGGCAATTCGTAATGATAATGGCGGTGATAATGATCATAGTGGTAGATTAATGGTGCCTTTAGAATTATGATGTAAGAACGCGTAGAACATAATCATCTTTATGGTGATTATTATTTTAAAAAACTATAAGGAAATATAAGATGTAGCTAAAGGCCAGAGCAGCATCACGTACATCGATTAAAAAAAAAAAAAAAAAAAAAAAAAAAAAAAACAGCAACCGCAGCATTACAAATAATTATAAATCGTTCACTAACCATTAATATATAAGGGAGTGGTTTAACCGGTAACCACTATCGATTTTCGTGCAGAAATTGGTAGTTGCCGATACAACGCTTTTGTTACGCCTGTTTGAAATTATTATAGACGATAAATAATTGGAAAATATTCAATAGACGCAAACAATAGTGTATTGTATTATGAACATTTACCCTTCGATATAGGTAGGTATTATAGCTAGACATGTGGATATGAAAATGAAAAGATAATTCATCGCGATAAGATATAAACTACACAGGGAAACAAGTCCTTGAGTATGCTAAGAATTTCATATAGGAGGATACTAAGGGTTCTAGAGAAGACCCTCAGGTATGTAAACAAAAGTGCCGAAGGGGTGGGGTGGGGTGGCCTGAGGGGTAGGAGGGGGAGGTCGAGGAGTCAACCCAGGTATGTGTTAATTAAGACCTGACCCTACCCTCCCCCCCCCCTCGAACCCTCTCCCCCAACCCTTTAGTAATAATCCTTCCTTTTCGTCTCCTTTTACTTTTTGTATCTTCTGTCTTCTTCCTCCCCCTTGCTATGCTTTCTCTACTTCTCTTCCTAGTTGTCTTCGTTGTAATCGTTCGTTTCCCGTCTCTTTTTCTTCTCCGTTTCTTTTTTTTCTTATCTTCTTGTTGTTCTTCCTCCTCCTCTTCTTACTCTTTCTCCTCCTCCTCCTCCTCTCTCTCTCTCCTAGCCTTCTCCCCTTCCACCTCCGGCTTCATGGACTTAACGCCTTGTCTGGTTGACCTCGTCCTCTGGGTGGAGAGACGCTCCTCTGTTTGCAGAAGGTTTTTGTGTGTCTTTGCTTCCGTTATGTATGTTTCTCTCTCTCTCTCTCTCTCTCTCATCTCTCTCTCTCTCTCTCTCTCTCTCTCTCTCTCTCTTCTCTCTCTCTCTCTCTCTCTCTCTCTCTCTCTCCTCTCTCTCCTCTCCTCTCTCTCTCTCTCCCTCTCTCTCTCTCCCTCTCCCTCTTTCTTTAATAAATGTATAATTGTTTATAGCAGTTATTTCATAGCATGTGTCAGGATATTATTCATTACCTTTATCCATTAAATGACTATAATAAAAGATTAGCAAACAAGTTGCTTTCACGTCCTTTCCTCATGGACCCTCCTGTATTATCTTGTTCTGTGTATACTGCCACGCCCGTATAAAGATAAAAGAGAAAGATTGACGTCTGCTTTAAGAAGATAGAAAAAGATTAACATTCTGTTATATGGTTGAGGATATTTGTTTTGAGAAGGTGACAATGGAGAGTCTTTTTTTTTTTTGCTGCGAAATGCTGGGAACGACGGAAAAGGTCATTACAAGATGGGACGACACTTCAGGGACTAAGGGCTCTCGGCGATGGAGGTTTGGGCACAGCGGGACGACACGGTACCACCTTCCGCCACGACCACCGGGGTAGTGTGTGTGTCGACATGCCCCGGGGTAGCCGTGATTAACGATTTTGCCCGCGTCGCGACCCCGTCTGGCAGATCGTCGTCATCTCGGCGTGCTTTGGCCGGAGGGACGGGGTGGTTGGGGTGGTGGTGGGAGGGGGGGGGTAGTTTCGCTAGCAATGGGTGCGGTTATTTGTGGGGTTGGGGGTTGGGCTTGGCGTAGGGGTGTGGGTTGTTAGCGATGGGTTTATGTTCATGTACACACACATGCACGCTCGAACAGACGCACATGCAAATGCAAACGCACACGCACGCAGCACACACACATACACACAAGACCCTCATACACACACACACACACACATACACACAAGACCCTCACACACACACATACACACAAGACCCTCACACACACACATACACACAAGACCCTCACACACACCCTCACACACACATACACACAGACCCTCTCATTCACACACATACACACAAGACACACACCTCACACACATACACACAAGACCCTCTATCACTACACTCACACACACACACCCTCACACTACACACATCACATGACCCTCACTGTCAACAAATCTATTGTTCCCTAATCCCTATACACATCTCCCCTCCCCTCCCTCCTCCCTCCTCCCTCCTCCTCCCTCCTCCACCAATACATGTCGTCAGAGAAATATCGAACAATTTCCTCCCAGACATCAAATAGCGAGAAATAACCAAGGTCTTTCCAGTGTTGTAACCGGCCACTTTTCTCCTCACTCCACTACACACGTAAGGGCTAATTTACTGTTTGTAAACTTGGCCGTCACTCATTCATTCATCAGTCCCATCAAGTATTCATTCATTCATTTCATACTACATCCCTACATCCATTCATTAAACTTTTTTTTTTATCTATTCAGATATTTAAACATTTATATCTGTTCATTGAGCAATCCATTTGGTTCTCTTTCGTTGCTTATGCATGTATATACATAATATGTATATATATGTATATATAATATATTTATAAACATATATGTATATGCACACACACACATACATACATACACATATATACATAAATACATACATGCATACAACACACATACATACACACATACACACAACACATACGCATACATACATGCACACACACACACACACACACACACACACACACACACACACACACACACACACACACACACACACACACACACACACACACAGATATGTATATATATATATATATATATATATATATATATATATATATATATATATATTTACATACATACATTTACCAACCAGTCCATTCAGAACTCTCATCCTCACGGCAAGACGCCCCCGAAGACAACGGGAAGGCGGCCCTGAAATAAGCCAGGACACCGACGTGTATAGTTAGTGATAAGTAAAGAAGACCGGGTCTAGTTAATGATGGGTTACGGGACAATACCCTTATGGTTGGTATTAGTCTAAGTGATGCCGACGTAATGAGAGGGGGTGGGGGGGGAGGTAGGACAAGGACGGGGGGGAGGGAAAAAGGTGAGATTGGTGGAGTGGGGGAGGGAGAAGAAGGAGGGAAGACAGGGAGAAGGGAGGTGGAGGTGAGAGGGAAAAGGAGGAAGGGGGAAGGAATACGGAGGGAGGAAAGGAGAGAGAGAAGCAAAAGAAAGAGAGAAAGAGACTGAGAAGAAAGAGAATGAAGAAAGAAAAAGAGAAAGAGAAACGAGAAGAGAACAGAAAGAAAGAAAGAACGAGAGACGGAGGGGAGAGAGGCAGAAATCCATATATCCCGCAGGCTCTGAGCGACGTCCCCTGTGATAGATTAGACCGAGTAGAAGATTTCTGGTGGATTAAGCCTGAAGACGTGTAATCCGGTGCTGATAATAGAGACCCATGTCTTTGGAGTGGAAATACGGCCGTGCCTTGGGAATACTAAGGGGCTGGCGGGCGTCTCCCTGTACTGGGCTGGTTCTGGTAATTCATTTCGTTTTGTTTTTTCCCGTGTCTTCTTTCTTTCTTCTTTCTCTCTGTCTGTCTTCTGTCTGTCTGTCTGTCTTTCTGTCTGTCTGTCTCTCTCAATCTCTCTCTCTCTCTCTCTCTCTCTCTCTCTCTCTCTCTCTCTATCTCACTCACTTTAATTTCCATTCCCTTTCCTCCTCTCTATCTCAGAATCACCCACACTTCATACTCTCCTCCTTCTCCCATCCCCCCTCTCTCCCTATCTTCCCTCCCTTTCTTGTCTCCTCCTCACATTACACTTCCTTCATTACTCCCTCCACACTCTTTCCGACGGAACTGCTAGCTGCTGGACTGAGGACTAGATAACTGGGGTTCCTAGACCAGTTTTAACCGCAGTGGCTTGTAAACTGTTGGAACCAGTTTTTTTTCTTCCATTTCTCCTTTTTTTATTTTGATTAAGAGCAAGGGTGGGTTATAAGGAAGCAAGATTGGAGGGTTTGTAGGGATTTCATCATAGCAAGGATAATCGTTTCGAGTTTTCCACCCTTATGGGAATTGGGGAGATCCAGCCCAATTGAGTGTGATTTAGTGTGATTCGAATCTTAAGAGGTTAAGCTAGTGTGAACGTGTCAGTCATCGAGAGAATGAGCATTTGTTTTCTTCAATAGTCTCAAGACGAAGGGAAAAAAGGGATAAGGAATAAACATAATATTAAAGGGCGAACGTAAATGATAATAATAATAATAGAGATAAAAATTAAATAAGAGTAATGGAATAAACGAAAAAGGGATAAAAAGTAACCATAATATTAAAGGCTGAACGTAAATAATAATAATATTCATAATAATAAAATAAAAAGTAAGATTAAAAAAAAAAAGTAATAAATAAACGAAGATAAAAAAAAAAATAAACAAAATATCAAAGGCTGAACGTAAATAATGATAATAATAATAATAAAGATGATAATAAAAACGAAATAAAGAATAAACGAACAAACAAGATAATCTCGCCAGCTTCACCTTTGACAGATTCTTTGAGTGGATCAGATTTCTCAGCCACGCCCGTTGGTCCGATTTTAAGAAGGCTCCGGGCCACTGATCATTTTATTACGTATCGCTTCGTTCATCGTTGCGTGTAATTGCGCAGTGAGACGACAACAACAAAAAGAAAAGAAAAAAAAAATGTCAGAAACGAGGTAGAATATCTGAATTCTCAAACTATCGAACGATTGAACGACCTTGTAAAGAGAAAACACGATTTGATCAATTATTGTACATAATGGTCGGCTAGATTTCTTCAACAGAGCTGTTAAGCAGGGATCTAGATGGTTGAAGGTGAAAGAATAATCTATCTTTACATTCATAGTCAGAGAAATCTGATTAAAGTAAATGATAATGAAGAATGTATATTGGAAAATGATAATCAAGATGCTAGTGATGATTTTATAATTATGATTGTGGTGATGATAATCAGAATGTATATGGAAAATGATAATCAAGTATGCTATATTGTGATGATTTTATAATTATGATTGTGGTGATGATAATCATAATAAAAATGATAATGCTAACAACAGTAATGATGACGATGGGGTGATGATAATCATGATAAAAATGATAGTGATGACAGCCATTGTAACAATAATAAAAAATAGAAAGAATACTAACAACAAATCTCCAACGATGCACAGTTCACATTTAATAAGAAAAAAAAATACAAAGCAACTTAATCCAACTTGATCTCCATGCAGATCCATCGTTCCTTCCACGATCTTAATAACAAAACTTGAAAAAAAAATCTTGTCTGTTGCAAATTGCCCTAATATCTGCCGGCGAGTTCTAACTGTCTCGATTTCACCTCGAATTATGAGCTCCTGCATCTCGAGAAAGTCACTGTTGGATCAAATATCAGAGAAATAAGAGTCTGCCCTCAAATGCCTTAGGTACGAGAAGGGGGGACGGAAAGGAAAATCCTCCGTTTTCTATTTCTCATTGGTCGCTGTTTTTTGTGTTTTTGTTTTTTTTTTTTTTTTTTTTTTTTTTCGCCCCTTCTGTGAATCATTACTTATATATATATATATATATATATATATATATATTATATATATATATATATATGTATTATATGTATATATATATTATATTCAAGTGACATGTTTCCATCCGAAAGAAAACATTCGTTTACTGTATATACACACACACACATATGCATACATATACACATATATATATATATATATATACACACACACACACACACACACACACAACACACACATATATATATATATATATGTATATATATAATATATGTGTATATATGTATATACATATACATATGTACACACACTCATTATTACACACATGTGCACATACATATATATAGGTGGACAGACGATAAACATCTACAAACTCAACATAACACACGTACCAGAGAAAGACAAATAAAAAAATCATAAAATACAGCCAATTACACCGCCCCAAACACCAACCAAGTAAATAATGACACCCTATGAAAAATGGGCATTACACTTGCCTTCTCACGGATTATGAAGCAAGGGGTCGGGGGTTCAGTGTCACACCCCTTTCCACCCTTGAACACTCCTCGGGGGCCTTGGAGGTTCAACAGGGTGTTCGACGAGGTTCTGGTTCCTTGCGAGTCGTGCTGACCAAGGGGAGGGAGGAGGAAGAGAGGAGGGGGAAGGAGGGGAGGGAAGGGGAGGAGGAGGGAGAAGGGGAGGAAGGAGGAGGGAGGGAGGGAGGAGGGGAGGGAAAGGAGAGAGGAGGGGGAGGGGAGAAGGGGGAGAGGGGAGGGGGGAGGAGAGAGGGGAGAAGGGTGGAGGGGGAGAAAGGAAGAGAGGAGGGGAAGAAGTAGAAGAGAGGGTTGAAAGGAAGGAAAAATGGGAAAGATGAAGAGGAAAAGGGAAGAACAGAGAAGAGGAGAGGTGAGGGATGTGAAGTGAAGAGGAGGAGGGGCGATGAAGGGGTAGAAGACGAGGATGAGGAAAAGAAAGAAGTGAATGTGAGTAAAGCAAGTAGACTCGTAAGAGAAGTGAAGCAAAAAAAGGGAAAAAATACAGATAAGGAAACAAATAACAGAAGCATAAGAAATGAAAGACATGACGAAAAAAAAGAAAAGAAAAAGAAAGGTAGAAATATCAAGGAAAGGTAACATACAAGACAAAGAAAGAAAGAAAAAAAGAAACGGAATTTGGACAAAGCTACCACAACCATAACCCCCAAACAACAAGCAAAAACAACAACAAAAGATAAAAATAACAACTGCATCAACAATAACCAAAGAAAAAAAATATGTCTGCAATTACCATAATTACCATTCGCTTAATCTTCCCGTTATGTTTCCGCCGTCTGTCTTCCACACTTCCTTATCCGCCTCTTTGACTCCTTCTTGCCTCCTTCACCCTTTCTAACCTCCCCTCGCAAGCCTCTCCTCTTCTCCTTCAAGGTCAAAGGTCAAGCCATAGTAAGCAAGAGGCGATAAGTAACAATGCGGACACGCCAAGGTCAAACAGGCATCAAGGAGGATTAGGGAGGGATAACTGTCTTATTTTAGATATTTATTACTGCTTTGGATAGTTAGGGTATTTTGGGAACGAGGGAGGGAGAGGGAGAGGAAGGAGAGGAGAGAAGAGAGAGAGAGAGAGAGAGAGAGAGAGAGAGAGAGAGAGAGAGAGAGAGAGAGAGAGAGAAGAGAGAGAGAGAGAGAGAGAGAGAGAGAGAGAGAGAGAGAGAGAGAGAGACAGAGAAACAAAGACGCAGGCAGAAAACACAAACAGAAAAAAAATGAATAAAATAAACAGAGAGAGAGAAAAATAACCAGTCCCCAGTTGATCAGGAGACCATTTCGAACAGGTTTCACAGGAGCAAAGTTGGAAATCCCATCACTGGCAACCCAGGCGAGGGAGACCACACTCGTAGGCAGGTCAGCCAAGCACACCTGTCCGGCCACTTACCCATTAGTACACTGAAGGCAGCTGGCCCGTTCTTGAGCTGGGATGCCACCTGCCCCAAACCGGGTCCGCCACCTGTGCGAATGTACTCTTGAAGTTTTTGTTAGTGATTTTTTTTATTCTCTTTGTCTCTATGTTTCTCGTTCTCTTTTTCTTTTGCTATTTCTCTCTTTCCGTGTGTGTGTGTTTTTTTTAGTTCTTTTTTTTATTCTCTTTGTCTCTATGTTTTCTCATTCTTCTTTCTTTTTTCTATTTCTCTCTCTCTCTTCTTTTCCCCCCCTTTCCCTCCCTCTCCCCTTCCTCCCCCCCCTCCCTCCTCCCCTCCCCTCCCTCCCTCCCTCTCCCCCTTTCCCCTCCTCCCCCTTTTCCCCTCCCCCTCCCTCTCCCCTTTCCCTTTCCCCTTTCCCCTCCCTCCTCTCCCCCCTTTTCCCTCCCTCTCCCTCTCAGCCAGTTGATGTTTATTCAGGACGTCAGAGCGGTAAAGCAAAACTTCACATGACAGAATTAATAAGTTGTTTTGTTTCTTAAAGATGATTGTTAAGTACTTGGAGCCGAGGAGGTATGAAAGATGAAACACTCACAGGCATGTAAGATGATACTCACACGCATACATGCATACGTAACGCACACGTACTCATACACACACATACAAACGCACACTCACTAAGGCATTTTCTTTCACTGACTGATGACACACACACATACACATACACACACACACACACACACACAACACACACACACACACACACACACACACACACACACACACACAACACACACACACACACACACACACACACACACACACACACACACACTCACGTACAGGGAGAAGGTGCGGTTGGGTCAGGCAGAGGGGAGTGGAAGAGAGGAGGAGAGGGGGAGGGAGAGAAGAGAGAGAATAGGAGAGGAGGAGAGGAGAGGCGGTAATGTTGGGGGGGGGGAGGGGAGGGAAAGGAAAGGAGAGGGATAGGAGAGGAGGAGAGGGGAGGAGAGGGAAGAGAGGGAAGGGAAGGGGTGGGGGCGAGGAGGAATGGCCTACGTGAGCCGAGCTTAGCGTCGGGCACAACCTTGAAGCTACAGGTACTACGCAGTGAGGGGGGAGGGGGGGGAGGCGATGGACTTGGGGGGGGGGCGAAGGGGGAAGTCATCGCGGGGGGAGGGTGGGCCAGAATGGGGAAAGAGGAGGAAAGGGAAGGTAAGATAAGATGTAGGAAGAGGAAGAGAGAGAGAGAGAAGGAAAGACAGAAAGACTGGAAGAAAAATAAAAGAAAGAAAAAAGAAAAAGCACAGTGAGATTTAAAAAAAAAAAAGAAAGAGAGAACTTCTCCTAACACCATCAAAGTTAAACCACCATACCACAACCGAGCCATAATCCCCAAACCGAAGAACATTATTACCTTCAATTTACACCAAATACACGCATCCCATTCTCTCTATCACCTTTCCAAATTAATCCGATTCTGATTCTGATTCCAATCATACTGCCAAATATTCAATATTCCATGTTCATATTTGTCGAGTGATCAGGAATTTCCTAGTGTGACCATCCAGGTGAAGAAAACAGCTTTATTTAGAGAGTTCAGTTCCGTTTCTGATCTGGGCCAGGTCAGGGGGGAATTCTGAAGGAGGAGAAGAAGGGGGTAAGGAAAAAAATAAATAAATAAAATGATGGGGAACTGCAATTCAAGAGATATTGATAAGAAAGAGGAGGAGGAGGAAGGGGAGGAAGAGGAGGAAGAGGAAGGAGGGGGGGGAGGAAGAGAAGGAAGGAGGAGGAGGGAGGAGGAGGAGGAGGAGAGGAAGAAGAGTAGGGGAAGGACGAGGAAAAATGAAGAGAGAAAAGGAGAGTAATTAAAAGAGGAAGAAAACGAAGAAGGATGAAAAAACAACAACTAGAGTACCTGGAACAGACCGAGAAGAAAGAAACGTTTAAAGAAGAAAAAGAAGAGAAGAAAACGAACAAGGAAAACGAAAGGCCGCATGGATGGCCGACGTCGACAAAAATTATCATTCAGTTGATCATTCCGGGTACTTGCCCAAAAATGCGATATATATGCTATTACGACGCTCGGTATTTCTTGGACTTCGTAGAACAATGACGTCCTTTTGGAGGTGGGTTTTAATCATGCCTGTTTGAGAGCATCGTTAGAATAGATATGAATATTAATATAGAAAAAAAAAAAACGTAGATGGAATTTAGACCTTGCGCACATTTTATTGACGTTTCTGCAATTTCTGCAACATAGGCACAGGTTAAGGTGAACAGACACATTGCAAGGGATACGGCAGACCTATAATAGAAGATATATTTTACATAGGGAAGCATACGCAGGCACCAGGTGAAGGAGTTGCAAGCGTGTTGCAATGTGAACATGAGTAGCCTGCAAAGGAGGTACAGGCTCATAGCAACGAAGGCGAAAATCAGAAAGCAAAGCAGCCACAAATATCTGGTAGAAGGAAGCACAAGCAAATGAGACGCAAGCACGAAAGATAAATAAAAAGATAGAGATACAGGGCGGGGAAGAGGGAGAGGGTGAGGAAGAGGAAGAGGAAGAGGAAGAGGGAGAGAGAGAGAGAGAGAGAGAGAGAGAGAGAGAGAGGAGAGAGAGAGAGAGAGAGAGAGAGAGAGAGAGAGAGAGAGAGAGAGAGAGAGAGAGAGAGAGAGACAGACACAAACCACACAGCAAGCGTATATCCAAGAACGAAGACTTGTAGACGCACCCATACACACACACACGAACACTAGAAGGGTAAATACCTGTATCTAACACCCTCCTCCCCCACTGACCCACCCACCCACACACACACACACACACACACACACACACACACACACACACACACACACACACACACAGACACACACACACATAGAATACTTGTATTTAACACCCTCCTCCCCCACTGACACACACACCACACACACACACACACACACACACACACACACACACACACACACACACACACACACACACACACACACAACACTACTTGTATCTAACACCCTCCTCCCCCACTGACACACACACACACACACACACACACACACACACACACACACACACACAACACACACACGTCTCCTACACACACAAGACAGCAGTTCCACCTGGCTGACTCGCGTGTGAGACTGGGAGAGTGTGCTGGTCGAGGCCGCTGTAGTAAGGGTGTTAAAAGGGTGAAGGGGGTGACTTTGGAGGTTTTATAGGGGTAGGACGGTGGGTGGGGTGGTTGGTGATGGGGGTGGAGCTAGGGTGCTAGGGGTGTGAGCAGGAGGTAGGGGTGATGAGGGTGGAGGGTAGAGCTAGAGGTAGGGTATGGAGATGGTAGGTATGGGGTGGAGGTAGGGGGTGGGGGTAGGGGTATGGGTGGAGTAGGGGTGGGGGTGGAGGTAGGGGAGTGGGGTGGAGGTAGGGGTGATGGAATGGAGGGGAGGGTAGGGATAGGAGAAGGTGAGGGAGGGAAGGCGTTTTAGGTGGAGGGGGGAAGCAGAAAGGATGGAAGGGCGAGAGAAAGGGTTGAAGATTGAGGTTTAAGGTAGGGAGAGAATGAGGGAGAAAAATGAAAACGATTAAAAAGGAGAGAAAGAAAGAAAGAAAGAGAAAGAGAGTGGAAAGAGAAAAGAAAAAGAAAGAGAAAGAATTAGAAAAAAATAAAAATAAAACAAATAAAAAAGAAAATAAACAGCAGCTGCAAAAGAGAAGAGCGAAGCGTCACAAATCCCAAACATTCTCGCTTCACTTGACCCTCAAAATGGCGGACGTGTCTAGCCTTTTAATTTCTGGGATCTGCATTTACGCGAGTGCACCGGCGTGACGTGCTTGCTTGTACATGCACGTGCTCTCCTGTGCTTGGCCATTTGGTGTTCTCGGGCGTGCTTGCGTGATGGTAGACACTGCGCGTGGAGGTATTCTGTGTCGTGTAAA
>NW_020868350.1:468516-476016 GCF_003789085.1 Penaeus vannamei
TCCTATTCGGTCTTTTCTCTCTTCCTTCCCTTCCTCTTTATGCTCTTCATTCTCCTTCCCTCCTTACCTGACCCTCCTCCTCTTCTTTCTTCCCTTCCCCCCCCTTATCAGTCTCAGTGGCGGAACTAAAGCCTTTTTATACCATATTTAAAAATATTTTTATTGTTTACTGCTAGAAAACTAGAGTAGGTCACACACACACACACACACACACACACACACACACACACACACACACACATATATATGACACAGAGGAAAGAGGACTGCGTGTGTATACGTGTGCGTGTGTGTGTGTGAGTGTGTGAGAGAGAGAGAGAGAGAGAGAGAGAGAGAGAGAGAGAGAGAGAGGAGAGAGAGAGAGAGAGAGAGAGAGAGAGAGAGAGAGAGAGAGAGAAAGAGAGAAGAAAGAGAGAGAAAGAGAAAGAAAGAAAGAGAAAGACATACAGACAAACATAAAACAACCAAACCGAAACACACTCAAAAATCGAACCCGATACCTCCTACACATACCGCAACCTTAAAGCTATACACCTTAATCTAATATCAGATCGTATTTTACAGCGGATCCTGCATACCTGCCCCCCAACCCCCCCCCACCCCCGCCTCTCCCTCGGCTACCAACAACCGCAAGACAAGACAATCACCTTGTTTCGGTAAGTACAATTGGGTTGTTAGAGGGGGAACTTTTTTGAAAATGCGTATGAGAATTGCATTATTTGGTTGTTATGTTGTTTTCTTGTTTTGGTGAGTCTCTTGAGTGTGGGAGAGAGGGATAAGGGAGAGAGAAAGGAGGAGGAACGAGGGAGATCAAGCAGGAAGAGGAATGGGAGAGGGAAAGAAGGATGGGGAGGAATGAGGGAGGGAAAGAAGGAAGAGGAATAGGAGAGAGAAATAAGGAAGAGGGATGAGGGAAAGAAGGAGAGGAGGAGAAATTAGGGAGGGAAAGAGGATGGGGAGGAATGAGGGAGGGGGAGGAAAAGGAGGGAAAATGGGAGAATGAAAAGAGAAAGGAGGGACAGGATGTGGGAGGGAAAGGGAGAGAATAGGAGAGGGAGATGGAAGGAAAGAAGGAGTGGTAGAGGAGGGATGAGAGGACGGAGAGGATGGCAGAATGAGGAAAAATAAATAAATAAACAAATGGAAGTGGAGATGGAAGGAGGGAGGGATTGAGAATGGGTGGAGGAATTAGGAGAGGAAGAGAGAAAGGATGCGATAAGAGAGAGCTAGAAAGGAATTGGACACACACACACATACACACAAACAAACAGGCACCCTTATAACACAAACAAACAAACACCAACTCAAGAGAAACTGCCATTAATATCCCAAGCAGATGACAACCAAAAGCAAGACATGTGTAAGATGTATTACTTCCTCAGCACAAGAGAACAACGATGTGAAAGTGAACGCGGAGAGACGAGGAATAAAGATGAGACGAAGGAGAAAGGAGGAAAAAAGAAGAGGAAAATGTTATGGCTTTATGAGACTTAGGAAGAAAGGAAAAGGTGAGAAAGTGTCGTTATAATGAAGATGAAGAAAAAAAAAAAGAAAAGAGAAAGAAAATATAACAAAGAAAAATAGACGAAAAGTAGATAAATGAAAAATAATATCGTGAAGTAAATTCATATAAGAGTGGTAGCAGAGATAGAAAACATCATAACAATGAAAAATAAAAGATAAGGAGACAAATGAAAAAAAAAAAAAAAAAGATTAAGTTAGAGTAGTAGCAAAGGTAGAGGAAAAATATATTCCTCTGCATTAAAAAAAAAAACGTTTGTCTTCACTCGGAAATTAATTTCCATTCCTCCGAAAAAACACGTTTGTCTTCACTCGGAAATTAGTTTTCATTTTTCAGAAATATTGGCCTCGTCATTCCAATCTATTTATAATCTAACAATATTATTAACACCGTTTGCATATCAGATATTCTCTACCGTCTGTGCGGTTTGAATTTTTGAATTTTGAATTTCAAATCGCAACCGTCGAGAGTCGCGTAACATTAGTAGACCTTGCAAGAACCGTCATTGGTTGACCGCGAATTCGGTTGGAGGAAAGCATAAAAAATACTCACTATTCACTTACTCTCATATCCATTCACTCACGCGCTCGCACTCTCTGTCACTCAGTCAGTGACTCACTTGTTTTTTTTTTTTTCTCGTCTCCCTCCATCCTTCTCTCTCTCTCTCTCTCTCTCTCTCTCTCTCTCTCTCTCTCTCTCTCTCTCTCTCTCTCTCTCTCTCTCTCTCTTCTCTTCTTTATTCGCTCTCTCTTCTTTCTTCCTCTCAGTTTTTTTCGCTTTCTCTCTCTTTCTTCCTCTCTATTTTTTTCGCTCTCTCTCTCTCTCTTTATTTTGCTCTTTAGCTCTCTCTCTCTCTCCCTCCCTCACACCGTCTCTCAAACACACAACAACCCTCACGTTTCGAAAACAGAATAACATTTACCCTTCACCTTCCCTTCTCCCCTCCTCAGTACCCCCTCCCCCTACCCTACCCCTCTCCGCACTCCCCCTCGCTCAGTAGCGTCCCCCCCCCCACTCAACCCCAGCGTCTCCCCTACTCAACCCCCCCCTCAGTAGCGTCTTCCCCCCCCACCCCCCTCCCTCAGACGCGTCTCCCCCCCCACTCAACCCCCTCCCTCAGTAGTCTCCCCACTCAACCCCCCTCCCTCAGTAGCCTCTTTCCTCCACCACCTTATCCCTCTCAATACCCCCCCCCACCCCAATTCCCCTCTCCTCCCCCCCTCCCCAACCTCTACCCTACCATTGACCGTGACATCCAGCAGTGACCACGCATGCGCCAGTCATTCTTGTCATGCGTAACCGCCGGTAATAGCTGCTATAAAGACCGTCTTACAGTTACACACTTAAGAAACCGACAGAGAAGGGGAGTCGCTTGGGTGCGCATTTTCGAGGATTAAAAAAACAAAAAGAAAAAAGAGAGCACACTATTGCCTCCTCCGCCCTTCCCCCTTTTAAACCATTAATGAAAGGTTGAGAACGTAATCACAAAGGTTTGTATCCTGTAGATAACGGGCGCCGTGGGTGATTATGGAGGGGGTGGAGGTGAATATTTCTCTCTTTTTCTTTTTCTTTTTTTCTTTTTTCTAAATAAAGGTGACGATATTATTCGTCTCGGTAGCGGTGAATATAATGACAGTGAAAACAAGAATGATAATTGTGGCGGTATTAATGATAACTATTATGATATTGATAATAATGGCAAATAATTGATAATGATGATAGTGGCGATTGTTATAAAGATGATAACGATGATAATGATCTTGATATTGATGATAAGGGTGATAGTGACAAACATTATGAAGATGATTACAATGGTAATAAAGGTGAGGGTATTAATGATAATGATAGTGACGCTCTTCGCAATACAATTAGTAATAATAGAATGACAGTGATACGAGTGATAACATGATAATATACCTTTATCCGTTTCTTACTTTCTCAATATGCTTTCTCTTTGTCGTTTTTAGTCTCATCATGACATTTATTAATTCAACTGCTATATTTATTGGATCATTGAGACCCACTGTGCTTCCTTTTCCGTTATAAAACTGGTCGTAGCAACAGTTATAATCTAAAAACGATAGCATTTGCGATAATAATATTGCAGCATCATTAGTGGTATCGTTTTTATTACTGTTATTATTACTGTTCTTGTTATTAGTAATATTGATGTTGGTTATTGTGTTAGTATTATCATAATCAATTGTAGTTGTAACAGTAGTACAAGTAGTGGTAGTAGTAGCAGCAACAACAGCAGTAGTAGCAGCAATAGTAGTAGAATATGATAATGGGTATTATCAGTACAAACAGTAGTAGGAAATGATAGAGGGTATTATCAGTACAAACATTGGTATCAGTCATAGTAATAGCAGTAGTAGTAGTAGTAGAAGTAATAGCAGTAGTAGTTGTTATAACAGTCTAAATTGTATCAGTCATAGTGACAATACTAGTAGCAGTAGTGCAGTAGTAGTAATAGTAGTAGTAGTAGTAGTAGTTGTTGTTGTTGTTGTTGTGTTGTTGTTGTTGTTGTTGTTGTTGTTGTTGTTGTTGTTGTTGCTGCTGCTGCTGCTGCTGTTGTTGCAACAGTAGTAGAAGTAGTTGTTGCTCTTGTAGTAGCAGCAGTAGTACCAGTGGTAGCAGTAGTAGCAGTACTACCAACAATTGCAACAGCGAGTTACTAATTACAGTAGTCACAGGAGCAGCAACACCAACCACAAATGATTATCCATGTTATCCAAAAAAGCAGACAAAAAACAACAACACTACCACAAAAAGAAGAAGAAGAAAAAAAAACAAGTACAGTTAACCTTCTCGCTCTTTACCCCCTCTAGCGTGAGTTCCAGAAAACAAGGGTCATGCAGTATCGTTTGCCAAGGACTGCTTGTTAAAAGATGCTTAAAACCCTATTAATGGCGGAATAGGCTACGTGAGGGTATGGTTCGTTAAGGATTGTGTGCGTAAGAAGAATTATTTCAAAAATTCGGATCTGGAAAAGTTTGTTAGGATAAAAGGAGTTCAGGATTTTGTGTTTTAAGAATTATAGACGTCTGGTATTCGTAATGGGATTGGCTAAAGGAATGCTGAAGAAGGATTAAAACCCTGGGTATCTTAAATAACATGAGACACGCGGAAGAGGATGTTAAGGTAAGGATTTGAGCCCAAAAAAAGGATTCTAAAAACTGGATATTCGTAATAGTCGGTTGGTCTATAAGGAGGGATGGTGAATAAGGGATTGTGTGTTGAAAAGGGATTAGAATACATGATCTGATGATGTGAATGGAGGATTGTGTGTTTAAAAGGGATTTAAATGCATAAACATTAATCTAAGCAGTAGAAGAGGAAGGATGGAAGGAAGAATGAGAAGAATAGGAAGCAGTAGTAAGGCTTGTTGGCTTTGACGGAGGTACGTGATTGATATAATCTAAGCAGTAGAAGAGGAAGGATGGAAGGAAGAATGAGAAGAATAGGAAGCAGTAGTAAGGAAGAAACAAGAGGAAGAGGAAATTAAGGAGAAGGAATAAGAATAGGAAGAGGAAGGAAGGAAGAACGAGAAGAATAGGAAGAGGAAGAAAGGAAGAAAAAACAAGAAGAGGAAAATGAAGGAAGAAAAACAAGAGGAAGAGGAAAATGAAGGAAGAAAGAAGAAGAGGAAGAGTTCTGCATGTATGAAAATGAGGAAGAGGAAGGGGAAGGGTTGGAAGGAAAGGAAGTGATAATGAGGAAAAGAAATTGAAAGAAAAAAGTTGAGGCGGAAAGGAAGGAGGGAGGAGGAGGAGGAGGAAGAGGAATTGCCCGATAAAAAGAGAGGGGTGGAGTGAAGAAGAAAAGATTGAAATAAAGAAAATGGAGGAAGAAAATGATAACGAAGAACACACACACAAATATATAATGAATAAAACAAAACAAGCAAAAGAAAAAAACGGAAATTGAGAAAAAATAAGATAAAAAACAAAACAAAATCATAAAGAAACAAAAACAAAAGAAAACAACAAAGCTGAGAGCAAGAAGGGCGTTGGTTGCCGAGCGGTTTCCCTGTCTCGCCTCCCCCTCCCCCCTCCTCCCCCTCCCTCCCCCTTCCCCCCACCTCACCCCGCCCAGCCCCCCCCGCCCCTTCCCCCACCCCTCCCATCCCCCCCCACCCCCCGCTCCTCCGCCCGTGATTTTACAGATCCTGCTCGTGGCGTGGGAAACTTTTCCTAGTTTTCCTGCTAATTTTTTTTCCCTGACCGGGTTTTCGGCAAAGACAATGGGTGTGTGTCTGGAGCTTAGCGTTATTATCGCGTATCAAAAACATCGCGATTATTATGATTTTATTGGGTATTATTTTTATTATTTCGATTGTGATTTTTTTATATTTATTTGTCTTTGTTTGTATTGTTATTGGCGGACGGGAAAGTAGCGTGGTATTGATGACAATGATGCGGGTGATAATTGGTTGCATACGCACGTGCACATACAGCACACGCACACGCACACGCCACACACACACACGCACAACACACACACACACACACACACACACACACACTACACACACACACACACACACACACACACCACACTCACACACGCATGCACACACGCACACACGCACACACGTCTGCAAGCCAACCAACAAATAAGCTGACAAGAACATGCAAGTGTACACGCACGAATGCACAAATTTCTTGTCTTTCTTTCTGTCTGTCTTTGTGTGCCTGTCTGTCTCTGCTTTAGTCTTCCCCCGTCTCTTTCTCTCATGTTTGGCTATTTTTCAATGGCTTTTTGTAGGGTATGTAAACTGTTCTGTATTTTTTTTTCAAATAAAATCTCTGTCTCTGTCTGTCTGTCTGTCTCTCTCTCTCTCTCTCTCTCTCTCTCTCTCTCTCTCTCTCTCTCTCTCTCTCTCTCTCTCTCTCTCTCTCTCTCTCTCTCCCTCTCTCCCTCCCTCCCTCCCTCCCTCCCTCCTCCCTCCCTCCCTCCCCTCCCTCCTCCCTCCCTCCCTCTCCTCCCTCCCTCCCCTTCCTTCCTTCTTCCTCTTCCCTATCTCTCTATTTCTCTCTTTCTCTATCTATCTATCTCTCTCAACATTAGGATAAGGCCTCGATGCTCCTAACCATCAAGCCCTAATTATGCAAATTAACCGTCCTTACCCGTCCATAATCTTATGATAAGAAGCCTAATCGTGAGAACGTCTTCGTGGGAACCGTGACCTTGGTGGAGTGACGACCCCCCCCCCTGTCCCCTATCCCTCTCTCTCTACTCCTCTCTCTTATTCCCCTTTTTCGTGGTCCTGAACTTCTCCCCCCTGTCATTTTTCTTCTATTTCTCTCTCTTATTCGTCTTTTCGTGGTCCTGAACCCCCCCCCCCCCATCCCTTTCCCTCTTCTCTCCTCTCTATTATTCCCCTTTCGTTGTCCTGACACCCCCCCCACTATCCCTTTTCCTCTTCTCCTCTCTTATTCCCTTTTCGTGGTCCTGACACTCCCTCCCCACCTCCTCCCTATCCAATATCTATCTTCTGTCCTTTTTTTCTCTGTTTTGTGCTCTGTTCTTTATCTCCCTTCTGTGTTCTCTTCCTCTTCACCCTTTCATCGCCTGTCCTCTCCTCTCAATGACCCCCCCCTTCCCTTTAAATCCCTTATCCATCTTCCTTTTACCCTCTTCCTACTCCTCCCTTCCCTTTAAATCCATTATCCTTCTTCCTCATATCCTCTCCTCCCCCCCACCCCTCCTCCTCCTCCCCCTCCCTCCTCCTCTCCTGTCCTTCCTCCTCCCCTCCTCTTCCTCCTCCTCTCCCTTCCCTCCTTCCCCTCCTTCCTCTTACCCCCACCCTCCTCCTCTCTGTCCTCCCTTCTCCCACCCTCCCTCCTCCTACCCCTTCCCCTCACTTCCTCCTCCTATCCCTTCCCTCCTTCCTCCTCCTACCCCTCCCTTCCTCTTACCCCCTACCCCCTCCCTTCCTCCTACCTCCCACCTCCTCCTCCTCCTACCCCTCC
>NW_020868350.1:481016-486016 GCF_003789085.1 Penaeus vannamei
AGTCTTCTTCGTCGTCTCGTTTCGTTAATTGATTGAATCTCGAGGCGTAATTGTTCGCTGAATTCCATTTCGTTAACTGGGTAATTGTGGAATTTGTCTACTGGGTTTTGTACTGGGTTTGCTGGTTATGATGTTTGTTTGTTGTCTTTGTTTGTTTGTTTGGTTCTGATGTTTGTTTGTTGTCTTTGTTTGTTTGCTGGTTCTGATGTTTGTTTGTTGTCTTTGTTTGTTTGGTTTGGTTCTGATGTTTTGTTTGTTGTCTTTGTTTGTTTGTTTGGTTCTGATGTTTGTTTGTTGTTTGTTGATGATGTTTGTTGGCTGTTTGGGTGCCTGTCCTTCTGAGGTCTTTGATTATGTGTTTTTTTTTTTTTTGTTTTTGTTGTTTTATCTGTTTATTTTATTTTCTTTTTTTGTCTCTCGGTTTGTTTACTTTTCGTGGCTTTTTTTTTTTTTTTTTTTTTTTGTGTGTGTGTGTGGTGTGTGTGTGTGTGTGTGTGTGTGTGTGTGTGTGTGTGTGTGTGTGTGTGTGTGTGTGTGTGTGTGTGTGTGTGTGTGTGTGTGTGTGTGTTGTGTGTGCGTATTTCGCTTAAGCGTTGTCTCGAGGAAAACGGTCTCTAATCTCAAAATCATCTTTTAAAATCGTGACCCCCAAAAACGAAGTCGAACAGAACGTTGAGACGCGTCTATTAACTTCCATTATTCAATCTTCTCGCGGATTCGCCTCCCGAGATCGAGTCAATTGCCGGGGATTTGAAACTGAGTCAACTGATTCGGACGCGTTTCACTTCCGACTGCCAGCGGAACGGAGTGTCATTGTTCGCTCAAGCGGCTCGCGTAACCCCTTCTTATCCGACGGAGATTTCCTGACGCGGGTGATCTTATTCACCAAAGTTCACAGGGGCTAATCTCCCGTAATCTCGAAATAGGAGTGTCACCTCTATGGTTCACGTTTCCCCGCCATGTTGTTTAACCCTTTGTCGGTGCCAGACTGAAACTTCCGAATAATTATTAAAAAAAAGAAAAATACATAAAACATATAGAGGTCACAGATCCCTGCTAGGATAGAGGAACTTCAACCTTATGGGTGAAAATGCAAGTTTAACACTCTCTTGCCCAGTGTTGATCCGGGTGCGTACTAGGTCAGAATAACACACCCACATATTGTATACCTGTTACAGTTACCCAGATGTCTTGTCAGTGAATGTGTTATGCAACATGTAATTGACACAACGCCTGTCATGTTTTTTTTTTTTTTTTTTTTTTTAAGGGGGGGGGGGGTTGGCCTAGTCAATACGTGTGTGTACTCGAGCCATTGTACACACAGGAACACATACACAGGAATGTGTGCAACGGAAGAGGATGTTCGGCGACCCTTTGCAGTGTATTTTACAAACGATTATGGTCAATGTACGACACGAAATGAAAGTGAGGAAAAACAGTTAGCCATTGATAGAAATAGATGTATACTCGCTTTCCTTTCTCTCTCTCTCTTTCTCTTCTGTTTTCTTCTTTCCTTTTCTTTATCTCTCCCTCTTTTTTCTTTTCTTTTCTTTTTCTCTATCTCTCCCTCTCTCTCGCTCTCCCTTTCTCTTCTCTGTCTTTCCTTCTCTCTCACTGCCTCTCTGCTCTTCTCCTTCTCTTCTCTATTTCTTCTCTTCTCTTTTCTCTTCTCTCTCTAAACACAAAGAAAGATAATGAAGAAAAAAAGACGGCAAGAGATACACAAATATAAGGGATTTATTATATAGATGAATATACACAGTTACATGCTATGCCCTACATTATTAAAAACAATATAAAAAAGAATTCCAACTAATAAGAAATGGGAGAAGTTTATGAACAGGTTCTAAGTATTCTAAGAAAGGTCGTGTGAAGCTGAAGTGAAACATGAGTAGATAAAGATTTAATTAAATATAGCGGGCGGGGCATAACGGAATATAAAGCGTATGTAAATAAGAGAAAAAAAGATAAGATAAGAGAAATAAAACTGATAATTTGAAGAGCGAAAAGGGCGGTGGATGTGGAACAAAACAGAAATATTCGCTCAGTGACTTTTATGCGGCTGTTTTCACAAAACAAAAACAAAGATTTAAAAAGGTGATAATGCGAAAGTAGTTTTTGGTTCCTTGTATCCGCATGATAAAGATAAAGCGATTAACAAGTTCCTCAGATGTACCCGTGCAGTTAAGTCGCCAAAAAAAAAAAAAAAAAAAAAAAAAAAAAGAAGGGAGAGAGAGAGAGAGCGAGAGAGAGAGAGAGAGATAGATAGATAGAGACGATAGATAGAGATGATAGATAGATAGAGAGAGACAGAGAGACAGAGAAAGAGATGCTCGATAGACAGATAGATAGAGAAAAGATACTGAGATGATGCTAAATTAAGAGTTTTATCACCAAATCCACAATCTTTTCCGTCAAATTATACAGATTTTTGCATCTAAAGTATCACAAAGTCTGCAGTCTTTCTTTGTCAAAGAGCGAATTACCGAAAAAAAAGTACAAAAAAGTTATTTGATTACGAAATCAGTTACGTTACAAAGACCATTTTTTTATTCTTTTGTTTTTTTAGTGACGCGATTGTGACGTCAGCGGGTTAGTTAGTGACTTTATTGTTTCAGAAAGTGGCAATTATTTCATTTATTACCGTTTTATTAAGTTTATCGGGTGATAAAATTTGGTAATGCTCACACACACACACACACACACACACACACACACACACACACACACACACACACACACACACACACACACACACACACACACACACACACACACTCTTACACTTACATACATATACTTTTTCAAAAATAATTACAAACATATTCATGAATACACATTACTTACGCATTGGTAATTCTGTCCTTAACAAAAGACTGTACATATTGATTAACAAATCATTATAATATATATATATATATATATATATATAAATATTATATATATATATATATATAATTCACAATAAACCCACATTAAATTCCTGCCATTCCTTCATTTCAAAGTAATCGCAAAAGAAGGTCACCTAACCAAGTCTCATTTCTAAACCCATTTCGATAGTCACGTCATTCCATAATCATTATCCAATATCATCATTACGTTCATATTACATCATCACCTTTTTTTCTATCATTATTAATGGTTGGTTCAATCGCCCATAGATGGCGTTTGTACAGTTATTCGGCCCCACTCGCGTCCCCCTTGTATTCTCTGCAATTGCAAGCATGGGCGACCTCATCACGCCTTCGGACTCGTGATTGCAGCTGCGACGCTCTTGTCATTGCAACCAGTGTCGGTCATCATCGTAGTCCGAAGTCATAACAGTAGTTTCGAGGTCGTACTTGGATTCTAGGGTCGTAACTGTTGTTTCGCGACCTTTGAGGGTAGAGTACGGTCGTTTTTTGGAGTCTTAGGTCGTTTTTGGGGTCTTAGGTTTATCCTCGGAGTCTTGGGTCGTTTTCTCGGAGTCTTGGTCCTCGGTCGTAGGTTATCCTTGGAGTCTTAGGTCGTCGAAGGAGTCAGGTCATCCTTGGGGTCTACGGTCATCCTGGGAGTCTTAGGTCGTCCTCGGATTCGTAGATCATCTTTGGAGTCTTGTCATCCTCGGAGTTCAGTGTTATACTTGTAGCGTGCGGTCATACTTAGAGTTCGAGGTCATACGCATAGTCTAGTATCATACTTGTAGTCTGTGGTCATACTTGTAGTTTAAGGTCATACTCGTAGTCTTGACGTCGTGACAAAAACGACGGAATTCTTCATTCACTAGATACCGTGCTTTTTTTTTTTTTTTTTTTTTTTTTTTTTTTTAGTGTGACGGGGTCATTGTGTAACATCTGGTGGAATGACAGATCATGTGGCATATTTCTCCAAGTCTGAAATAACAGCTATAGTGTCTGTGATGTGCAGCTGCTATGGTGCTAACTGTAGCATGTTGCGTGTATTGATAGTGTGCGTCTTGGCTCCGCGATCTGACGTCTGGTTTCTGGAATTTTTTTTCGACGTCAAGCCATTCATTCCTTATGAGTACGTTGGCGGTGACGGTGCTCGCTGTTGCATATTTAGCAGCTCCGACAGGTCAGGGTTGCTTCCTCGTGGCTTCCTCTGCGGTATTTCCTACGCTCCGTCACCTCTCGCCCGTTCCCACACCGTATCCAACGAGTGAAAACCTCCATATCTTTTCAAATGATCGTTATCCCTTCTCGGATGAGGGATAAGGGGATCGCGGGGTATCGAAAGGGGGCTTCTGGAGGTACCAACGTTACCGGGTGGCTGGCGGAGACTTGGTAGACGCGGGAGAAAGCCGGGGAGTTAACATTCTGTCTGGAGGCGAAGGGTTGGTACTGGTATCTGGGTCAACCGCGCCGCTCGCACTGGCTGGTGCCCCGTGCCTAGGCTTCGGGCGCGCGAAGGCAGGCACGGAGGGATACCTTTGGGGGGAGGGTAGTGATCCAAGAGAGAAATGTGTAAGTGATATCATTAGATTGTAATCAGATACTGAAATTTTGATCGGAGTCATTCTGGAACGGAAATGACAGAAAGTTGTAAAAATACAGGCGAAATGACGGCCTACCGCATCCCCACACAACCACAAATATACGCGAGCAGAGATAAGAAGGAGAAGAAAAAGAAGGCGAGAGAAGAGAGAGAGAGACAGAAGAGAGAGACCGCAGAAACAGAGAGAAGAGAGAGCAGAGACCGACAGACGAGAGAGAAAGAGAGAAGAGACCAGAAGAAAAGACATTGACGGGACAGAGAGAGACCGGCAGAAGCACAGAGATTTAGAGCAGACAGAGACAGGCAGCCACAGACAGACAGCACAGACAAACGGACAGCAGCAGACGAAGGTGGCATATGTTGGCGTTCCCATCACGCCCCCAGTGATCAGTGAACACCGCGCCACGGGCACAAGAGGCTCCCCTGTAAACTTTCCTCGGACCGTCGGCACCACTCCTCGCTTTCACTCGTCCGCCCTCTAGCCCCCCGCCCGCCTACGCTCGGTA
>NW_020868350.1:491016-498516 GCF_003789085.1 Penaeus vannamei
AGAGAGAGAGAGAGAGAGAGAGAGAGAGAGAGAGAGAGAAGAGAGAGAGAGAGAGAGAGAGAAGAGAGAAAGAGAGAAGGAGAGAAGAGAGATAGAACGAGATGAGAAGAGAGAGACAGACAGACAGAGAAGAGACAGAAGAAGAGAAAGAGAGACAGACAGACAGACAGCCAAAGCAGACAGAGAAAGAAAGAGAAAGACAGATTGATCCGCACAGGGGGTACGGAAGGTCCTTCATTATTCATCATGACAACAACAATTCCATTCACCGGCGCGCATGTTAACAACCGTAGAAGAAAGTTGACGATCAATTTAGCCTTGGAGTCTCGTCTCGGGCCAGCACCCTATGCCATTGGGATCGGCCGTTGCCTTATCTCGTATCTCATATCTTTCTCTTCTATCTCATATCTTCTTTATCTTTCTCTTCTATCTCATATCTTCTTTATCTTTCTCTTCTATCTCATATCTTCTTTATCTTTCTCTTCTATCTCATATCTTTTATCTTTCTCTTCTATCTATCTTCTTTATCTAGGAGAGAGGGTGAATGTAAAGCCAATTTGATAAGATTCGAATGAGTTATTCTTTTGTCGAATGTGGACGGTTTCGGTATCGAGTGATGATTCGATTTATGTATTTTGGGATTTATTGTGATTCGTAAAGCGTAGAGTAAATTAGCAAGAACGTTTAAAGAATGCTAGTGAATTTTTTTTTTTTTTTTTGTAACCGTTGTTGTTAAATAATTTAGATTTAGACTTACACCCGCCCTCCCTAAGAAAAAAGAAAAATACAGAAAATACAAAACTCTACCTAATTATAATAAAAAAAGAAAAGAAAAGAAAAGGAAGAGATAGAAAAAAGAAAAGGAAAAAAAAGACTCTCCACTTTCTTTTTTTTTTGGGCTGAGGTAGAAAAATTATTTCAAGACAGGAGTGGCCATATTATGTAAATGTCCAGGTAGAGTAATAATGTCTGGTGGTCGCGGAGTCTGGCGGCCTAGTGACCCACTGGTGCCTTCCCCCCCTCCCCCTTTGCCTTTCCTGGTCAGTCTGGAATGGCGTTCGATTTTTTTGGGGGGGTGGGGGGTGGGGGGTGTTATTTCATTTGTTTGTGTTTTTTTCTGTATTTCATTCTGGTGATATATATGATGAGATTTTATGTCTTATTTTGTTGCTACTGTTATTATTGTTGTTGCTGTTGATGGTGTTATGATTAAAATTATCATGCATTGATATTATCATAATCATAATTGGTATCCATTGATGATATTACGATCATGATTGTTATTCATTGATATTATAATCATGATTATTATTCATTGATGTTAAAATCATGCATTATCATTATATCAAATACATCATCATTGTCAATTACTATCACCATTATTATCACAATCATCAAAACGATCATTATTACCGTAATTATCATCACACGAACGCACAAACGACGGAAAATATCAAACAAACTTGAAAGTACCAAATGCTTTGTATTTAGGTATTAATAAGAAAAAGGGGCATGAGGTGGAAGAAGAAAAGAATGGAAGAGAGAGAGAGAGAGAGAGAGAGAGAGAGAGAGAGAGAGAGAGAGAGAGAGAGAGAGAGAGAGAGAGAGAGAGAGAGAGAGAGAGAGAGAGAGAGAGAGAAAGAGAGAGAGAGAAAAAAAAATTCGGAGGGAAAGAGCCATTGTTTTGAAATTTCAGAATGACAAACGTGACAACAAACATACGAATATCTAATTCCCGAGCGATAACAATACGAACATTTTTTTTTTCTTTCTCTTTCGTCCGCATTCGCTATTGAAAGAGACGAAGAAAAGGGTGATGCATATCTGAATCGCATGCAACATTCGAGAGGAAAAGAATTGCAATGCACTTTCTGAACAATGGAGATGGGACACCGGCAGCACACATTTCAAAACGTTTGGAAATTACTGGCAAAAAATGATTCGTAATGGAAAATACCCTATGCACTGTGATGGAATAAAGGTTCGCCGGACGCATATATACACACGCACGTACGTATGATCACACTCATACTCACAATTACACTATGTTTGCAATCTTTCTCTGTCTCACTTCTCTCTCTCTCTCTCTCTCTCTCTCTCTCTCTCTCTCTCTCTCTCTCTCTCTCTCTCTCTCTCTCTCTCTCTCTCTCTCTCTCTCTCCTCCTCCTTTCTCTCTCTTCTCTCTCTCTCTCTCTCTCTCTCTCCTCTCTCTTCTCTCTCACGCTTCTCTCTCTCTCTCTCTCTCTCAATCTATATATACTTTTATAGTTACCTGTCTGTCTATCTGTCCGATAGACATACACGCAGACAACCAGAAAGACAGGGAAACAAACAGAAAACAGAGAAACAGATAGACAGACAGACAGACACCTCGTGTAAAAGTCAGCAGCCCCCCCCCCCCCAAAAAAAAAAAAAAAAAAAACAGAGCAAATACCCCGCGTCTATTTTAGGCTTCGACACTTCATTTTCACCGGATGTAGAAGACAAGGGAGCCTCCCCCCCCCCCCTCCGTCCACGCTTTTCGCCCTCCCCCCCCCCCCGTCCATGCTTCTCCCCCTCCCCCTCCCCGTCCATGCTTCTCCCCTCCCCCCCACCCCCCCCTCCCCTGTCCACACTTCTCGCCCACCCCCCCCCCCCGTCCACGCTTCGCCCGCCACCTCCCCCCCCCCCCCCGTCCCACGCTTCCATTTGCATAACACTGGGAGTTCATTTACTGGCCAATAGTCGCCACGCCGCGATTAATCGAGAGAACCTAGCACTCGCCACTCGCTTACTCACGCCTTACACCGGCGGGGGAGGGGAGGGTAGGGAGGGGGGGTTAGATCGTGACGGAACTCGCCTCTCGCCATTGTTAAGACGGGAGAAGGAGGGCGGGGGATGAAAGGAGATAAGAGAGAGAGAGAGAGAGAGCGAGGGAGGAAGAGGGAGAGGGAGGGAGGGAGGGAGAGGAAGAGGCGAGAAGAGGAGAGGAGAGAGGGGGAGAGGAGGTAGAGGGAGAGGAGAGAGGGGAGGGGGAGAGGAGAGGGAGGAGAGGAGAGGGAGGAGAGGGAGGAAGAGGAGGAAAGGGAGAAGGAAGAGAGAGAGAGAGAGAGAGAGAGAGAGAGAGAGAGAGAGAGAGAGAGAGAGGAGAGAGAGAGAAGAGAGAGAGAGAGAGAGAGAGAGAGAGAGAGAGAGAGAGATAGAGAGAGAGGAGAGAGAGAAATAAAAATAGATAAAATTAGAAGAGCGAAAAAGAAGAAAGAAAGAGAGAACCAACTAAAGGAAGAAAGATCGGAGGAAGGGTAGGGGGAGGAGGAGGGGAGGGGGACAAACGATGCTGAAAAGAAAAGTGGATCAGACACGGATAATGAAGCCTGAAGAGTGAATTGTAATAAGCTCTCTTGATGTTTTGATGCTCTGTTGGTGCAGGGATGCTGGCCATGATGTAGAGATAAAAGGAATGTGGGAGATAGGGGAGATGGGGAAGGAGAGGGGAGAGGGAGGAATGTGGGGAGAGGGAGGGAGGAGAGGAGAAAGAGAGGGAGGGGGAGGAGAGGAAAGGGAGAGGGAGGAGGAGGAGAGAGGTGAGAGAGAGGGGGAGGAGGGAAGGAGGAGGAGGAGAGAGAGGGAAGAGAGGAAGAGGAGAGAGGAGAGAGAGAGAGAGAGGGAGGAGGAGGAAGAGAGGAAGGGGGGGGAAGGAGGAAAAGAACCAAAAGACGCAAGAAAACAAGAAAAGAGATAAAAAAAAGAAGAGAAGCAGATTAACACTAACAATAACAAACAAACGAGAAAGAATGAGAATAAGCAGACAAAACACCACCACCAAGGAGGAGAACGAGAAAAGACAAAGCCGAAACAGAAGGGAAAGAAAAGGAAGAGAAAAGAAATAAAAATGAACCGCGTGTGTGATGCCTTTGGGCTGCAAATGAAGCCACCTCTTTGCGAGCTGTCTGCCTCTAGATCGTGACGTCATAGATCTTCTGAAGTTCCCGATTTTTGTTTTTTTTTCAGATTTTGCGAACGGAAAAAAGAAACATTACGGTGATGTCGATGAATGTCTTTTGAGATGAGGACAAGGAGGAGGAGGAGGAGGAGGAGGAGGAGGAGGAGGAGGGAGGAAGAGGAGGAGGGAGGAAGGAGGAGGAGGAGGAGGAGGAGGAGGAGGAGGGGAAGGAGAGGAGGAGGAGAGGAGGAGGAGGAGGAGGAGGAGGGGAGGGAGGAGGGGGATGAGGGGGAGGAAGGAGGGAGGAGAGAGGAGGAGGAGGAGGGGAGGTAGAAGAAGGAAAGAGGAGGAGAAGAAGGGGAGGAGGAGAAGAAGAAGGAGAAGGAAGGAGGTGAAGCAGAAGAAGAGAAGAAAGGAAGAAGAAAGAGGAGGAGGGAGGAGGAAGAAGGGGAGAAGGAGAGAGAGAAGGGGGAATGGAGTAGGGAAAGTAAGAAAAAGGAAGAAGGAAGGGAGGGAATATATGGAAGGACAAAGGAAAAGGAGAAGCGGAAGTCGACAAATATCAAAGAAATACGCCTTTCAAAAAAAAGATAAATGAATAAATAAGCAAATCAAAATAAGTAAAAATTAAAATGAATAAAAGGAAAAAATAAATGGAAAAAGAAGATAAATACAGAATAAAATGAAATAATTAAAGTAATGTCAAATAAACAGCTAAACCGGCCTATCCTCCTTATTCTAGACAAAAAAACAAAAAACAAAAAACGAAGGTTAAACTAACGGAAATTAATTACACGAATGTCTCATTAACGAAAGGCTAAAACTAACCAAAACAAAGAACACAACACACAAAAAAAAACACACGACGAAAAAAAAGACAAAAATTTTTTCCAAAATAACAATTTCTACCAAAAAGGCCTCCCCAACGACCTCATATATATACGACCTCCCCTCAAGACGTAGAAACAAAACCAATTAGAATAAACCTTTTTTTTTCCCCTCTTATTTTCTTTTTCTTCTCTTTTTTTCTTTTTTTCTTCGTCCCAATCAACCGAGGTTATCGTTCGCCATCGATGCCCTCAAGACTTATCGGCCGGCTTCCTCTTTGCCTTTTTTTATTATTTATTTTTTTTTTGATCTTTGTCACACGCAGCCTTGGACGAGAGCTAGGCCTATGCGTGTGTGTGGGGTTGGGTGTGTGTGGGGGAGGGAAGTGTTGTGTGGGGGTGGGCGGGAGTGTGGGAGTGTCGTGTGTGGGGGGGGGGAGGTGTGTACGTGTGTGGGTGGGGAATGTGGTGTGTGAGTGTGTGTGTTGGGGGGGGGGGGGGTAGTGTGGTGTAGGGGGGGGGTAGTGTGTGTGTTGTGGGGGGGGAGTGTGTACGGGGGTGGGGTGGGGAATGTGTGTGTGAGGTGTGTGTGCGCGGGCGTGGTGTGTGTATTTCTTATCCGCACTGAATCTCAGATTTTTTTTTTTCTTTTTTTTTTGTCTTCCTCTATTTTCATCATCTTTTTTTTTTTTTTTTACATATTTGGTTTCCTAGTTCTAATAGCTACTTCTGCTATCGCCAGTACTTCATATTATTATTATTATTATTATTATTATTATTATTATTATTATTATATCTTTATCATTATAATTATTGTTGTTGTTATATGCATTTATTAGAATATCGTTATTTTTTTTATATTAGTAGTAGTAGTAAAGTAACAATATTCTCATTATTCTTGTTATCATTATTATTATTTTGTTATTACTATCACAGTTTAGCCATCAATATATTAATCCTCGTCATTTTTATTATGACTATTTCCATGAATTAGAAAAGAAAATCTCTCTTCTCTCTCTCTGCTCTCTCTCTCTCTTTCTCTCAATCTATATATATTTCTATAGTCACCTCTCCTACACAAACTGTAACCTAACACTCCAGACAAAGAGTCACACACTTACATTTGTATAAAGTTTTCTTATCACGCTAACAATAATAAACAAAGTAATTTGGGTCCACTAAATCTGGGGTCTATTTGAGGTCGGTCACCCCGCACCGTTAAAAAAGCAGCCTCAAGCACTGGACAAAGCACGCGTGTCTGCAAGCAAATATTGTGCACTGAAAAGAATATAGAAGAAAAAAAATTAAGCCACACGACAAACGCACACGCAACAACACACACGCACTATGTCTTTCACTCGTTTTCTTTCTGTCTCTTTTCTCACTTGTCTTCTCACTCTTCTTATTCCTTTCTCTCACTACTCTTCTTACTCTCTCACTCACTCCACTCCATCTCTCTTTCTTCTCTCTCTCTCTCTCTCTCTCGTATTCTCTTCTCCTCTCTCTCTCTCTTCTCTCTCCTCTCTCATCTCCATCTCATCTTCTCTCCATCCTCTCTCCGTCTCCCCCTCGTCATCTCTCTCGCCCTCCCTCTTCACACACAAACACACACACACACACACCACACACACACACACACACACACACAACACACACCACACACACACACAACACACACACACACACACACACACACACAACACACCACACACACACACACCACACACACACACACACACACCACCCCCACACCCACACCCACACCCACACCACCCCACACTCACACACCACCACAACACCACCTACACACGCACACACAACCACACCACACACACACACACGCACAGCACACAACACACACACACACACAACACGTACACACAAATACCACAACACATATGCTTTCTTAACTGTGCACTGATGAAGAATCGGACGTCCACGCTTTATTGCGTAGTAAGAAAACTATTCATCAGGTGAGTCTCTGGCTGCCCCGTCGGTCTTCCAAGGTGATACTGTGGCGTCGTGCACACTATTTCCCCTTTGTGTTTGGGAGAAATATATTTATACTTCTCTTCCACGCTTTTTTTTTCTTCCCTTGAAAAGTCGTGACTGCAATTAATATCATTCTTTAAATTTAGATTGTCCTCTATGTGTAATTTCGAGTCGAGAGAGAAAAGGAAAAAAAAGTGAGATCAGATGGACACAGAAACAGGAAGTGGAATAAGCACAAGAGTAAATAAATAACAAAAAAAAACAGAAGGATAAAGTGGAATAACATAACAGAGGCAGAAACACGAGGCTGAATAACAGAAGGAATAACAAGGTGAACAGAGGCAGAATAACAATAACAAGCAGAAGGAATAACAAAAGGAGAAGGGATAACAGAGGCAGAAGAGAAGAATAACAGAAGAATAACAGAAGGAATAACAAGAAGAAAAGGAATAACAGAATAAAAATGTAACCAAAGGAGAAGGAATAACAGAGGCAATGTGCAGACGCGTGCTAATAGAGTCAAGGGGAGGTTTGTTTGTGTTCTAACTGGCGGGGTTATTGTACCATGATAAGTTGTGGCAATTGCAACGATAAAAACAGGAGTGTAACAGCTGATATGTATACGATTAGCATGATTGTGATTCGTGTGGCGAATATGAAGTGGAAGGTGTTTTGACGTTGTTGTTTTTTTTTTTTTTTTTTTTTATTTAACCTATGAGATGTCTAGGCATTCGGAAAGTTTGGATTATTGAGAAAATC
>NW_020868350.1:503516-518516 GCF_003789085.1 Penaeus vannamei
CTTCAAGTGATCTAGGATTCTCACCCATCAAAGAGCTGTCATACTCTAGGCAAGCCATTTCTACCAAGCCGGGTCACACTCTGTCAGTTTCGGTGCTTAAGACTTGTGAATTGTATCCCCTACCCTCTACCCCCCCCCCCTACTTCCTTACCCTACTCCCCCCCCCACCTCCCTTTCCTGTCACCTGTAGTGATGTGTGGATGTCAGGTACATTGTCATTGTACATTGTAGGTGTATTTGTATGTCACTTGTTTGGATCTGTAAGGTTGTTTACTTTCGCTACATTCAGTGCAGTGTTGTGTATGAACAGTGGGGGTATATACACGCAAATACATACACGCGCACAGGCAGTGTAAAAGTTAATAGTCACCTTACGAATAAAAACCTATTTTCACACAAGCAGCTAATTTCTGCATCTGAGCGTGCGTTATACATGCCTTTTCTTTCCTTCTTCCCTCCCTCTGTCTCTCATACACACAAACAAACAAACACACCTTCCACCCACACAAAGACAGAAAAAGCAGGGGAAACCACGCACTCGAGTGAACCTTCCCAGACAGACACATACACCTGAGGTCGTGGTGACCACCTGGTGAGGTCCAGGCAGGTGCGAGATCAGAAACGCCGCAATGTCAAGTGGAGAGCATTTGTAAGAACGAACAAACCAACATTTACCAAACAATTAGCTGTTCTTATTCCATGGTTTCGACGTTTTAGAGGAGGTACGGAACTCTATTTATTTTCTGACATTCAGAACGTTTGTGTATATTTTATCATGTAGATTATCCATTAGTTTATATTAGTGTGTGGGGGTGATACCATTTACTCTTCCATATGTTGATTTACATAAAAACGCTCTCAAGAGACAGGAAGGAAATCACAAATTCCTCTGTACTGCGTAGGCTTCCATTACCATACACAACAAAGAAAGTTTAGCCAGCAGGCGACGATTAAAAACCATATGGAAGGTACCGAAATCTGGTAGTTTTTTTTTCTTCTTACTAAAAGATTATTATTCTTTCTTCCTATATAAAAACGAGGGCAAGTTTACGTTTTGATTGTGGTATATTATTATGAATTTTCCGGTGACATATTTACCCAAGAAATGTTGTTTTTCACGGGAAATTTTCTCAAAGGTTAAAGACAGTCATTTTCCCAGCGACGAACACACAATCAGGTTCGTCAGTGTGAAGATGATGAAATTGTTCCATATCCGGTTACACTTGAACTTCATATTTTTTTCTCATTTCTTTATTTCCTTCTTTTATCAAACTAGAAGCAGTATAAGCGTGGGAACTCGCAGGGCTTTTTTATTCCCGCTGGGCAGTCAACAAGAACCGAAAAATAAGTTCGCTGTTGCCACTTCCGCGTCAACACAACTGCGAGGAGGCGAGGGTGACACCGGAGCCGAGGGGGTCAGGGGGAGGGTATGGGTGGTACGCATTAGTATGGGGGGGGAGGGGGTGTAACCAACACGGACTTCCTCTTTCCCTCTGTTATTTATATTATAACTATATAATATATATATATGTATATATATATATATATATATATATATATATATATGTGTGTGTGTGTGTGTGTGTGTGTGTGTGTGTGGTGTGTGTGTGTGTGTGTGTGTGTGTGTGTGTGTGTATGTATAAATACATTCATGCACACACATACATTATAACACGTACAGGTACATACACATATACACGTACACATACACACCACATCACAGACTTATTATTTGTAGAAACAAGCAGGCAATTCACATTCTCGTTAAGTCAGAAGTCATCACAACCAGCCGGACATTGGCGTCATTCCATTATGCTTTCCCACGAACTCAGCAGACACACACACACACACACGCACACGCACACGCACACCACACACGAGAAGAAGAGAGACAAGAGAGGAGGAGAGAGAGAGAGAGAGAGAGAGAGAGAGAGAGAGAGAGAGAGAGAGAATAGAGAGAGAGAGAGAGAGAGAGAGAGAGAGAGAGAGAGAGAGAGAGAGAGAGAGAGAGAGAGAGAGAGAGAGAGAGAGAGAGAGAGAGAGAGAGAAGAGATGAGTGCAGAGGCAAAGAAAGGAGCAAACGAAAAATGATCTAATTGGAAGCACCGACTTCCAAAACACGCCATCAAATTAAACCAAACCAATTCAAAACACAAACGCCCCCCCCCCCCCAAAAAAAAAAAAAAAAAAAAATCCCCACAGACCAAAATACCGCAACTCCAAAGCAACGGAAACAGCACGGGAAGCAAGCAAGCCCCTTGGTGGTTATCGCGTTAATTCGTCTGATCGATCTTGGTTCTTCTTCCTCCTGGCGGCACTGTCTCTTGTTCCGTTATGTTGCGAGGTGGAAAGTGTGCCAGCGGTGTGTGAGAACCGGGAAAGTAGCTCCGTAAGGGAAGGGTTGGAGCGAGGAAGTCCGTTGGGGAAGGGGGGGCGGGGGGGAGGGGGGGAGGAACGGCAGTTAATTAACGATCAAGTAGAAGGGTCGTTAGCGTGTGTTTTGGTCGTTCGAGGCTTTTGTGGCGGAGAAATAGGTTTTAAGTTTTCTCTCTCTTCTCTCTCTCTCTCTCTCTCTCTCTCTCTCTCTCTCTCTCTCTCTCTCTCTCTCTCTCTCTCTCTCTCTCTCTGTCGTTTTGGTTTCTTGGTTTATAGTTTTAGTTGTTTCGTCTTTTACATCTCTTTTTCCAAATGAGTCATGAAAACAGCCGGTTAACGCAAAAAACACAAATAATCATACCGCCGCATGCAAATACATATATATTTTTAGACAGCTTCTCATAAACACACGTTCAGTTTCCGTGGATACAACCAAGAATCAACTAATAAGAAGAATCACTGCAAAACAAAAAAAAATCACGCTTGTTTACATTCTTCAAGCCCCACCCCCTCCCCCCCCCCCTCGCCCGCTCTTCCTCCCTCGATGCTTGTCGCTCAAAACTCGCTGCCTCAACCCCCCCCCCCTTTCTCCCTCTATTTCTCTCTCCTTTACACCATACCTGCGGCTGTCCCTTCCATAACCGCGTGTGTCTGTCCGTGCGGAAGCCCCTGTGTCGTGCCCTTCAATGGTTTGTGGTTGACCCGTGTGCCTGGGTAATTTGGCGTGCTGATAGGCCTGTGAAGTACCCTATTAGGCCAGGAAATTTAGAGTGATTGCCTTCTCTTGATGAGTTAGGACTGGGTGGATCTCTAGGGAGGGGAAGGGGGGAGGGAGGGGAGGGAAGGGGAGGGAGGGGAGGGAAGGGAAGGGAAGGGAAGGGAGGGAGGGAGGGAAGGCATCTTTTGGGGATAATGATGTAAAGTTGACATCTTTCGATACGGTTTAGTTTAGATTATTTTCTTTTGTCAGTGTGTTTTGGAGTTTGTTATTTGCGTAATGTAAATGGTCATTGATTTATGAAAATGATGTTATTTTTGAAGTGTTTTCCCGAAATGGTTTTTTTGATAATTTTCTATCGATATATTTCATCCACTTCCGCAGTCCCTTTTTACATGAATATATAAACATTCATCTGTTTACGCATTCGTGTCTTTGAAAAAAAAGTGACCTACATAAAGCTCTTTTTTCCCCTTTGCAGATCACAAAGGCCGAAAAAACGGATTATACAACCCAAAGGTACGTCCTGCAAAACATCAAGGTTATCCACATTTGCCGACATTCCAACCCCGCCCTATCTGCTTTCCCTCCTCCCCCTCCCCCTCACTCTCTCTCCTTCCCCGTCCTCCTCTCCTCTCCCCTCCTATCCTCTCCTCTCTCCTTCCCCGTCCTCCTCTCCCTCTCCCCTCCTATCCTCTCCTCTCTCCTCCCGTCCTCCTCTCCCTCTCTCTCCTCCTCCTCTCCTCTCTCCTTCCCGTCCCTCCTCTCCCTCTCCTCTCCTCTCCTCTCCCTCTCCTTCCCCGTCCTCCTCTCCCTCTCCCCTCCTATCCTATCCTCTCTCCTTCCCCGTCCTCCTCTCCCTTTCCCCTCCTCTCCCCTCCTCTCTCCTTCCCCGTCCTCCTCTCCCCTCCTATTCTCTCTCCTCTCTCCTTTCCCGCATACCTTGCCCAACCTTTCTCTTGCCCTCAGATGCAGACTGCTTGTAAAAGGTGTTTACTTCGTTTATTAGCTCAACCTCCTTAGTTCGTCTGGGTGTTTGTGAAAATAAACATACATGCACGCGCCTTCATTAACAGGTATAACTCTCTCTTTCTTTGTATATGTGTGTGTGGTCCACACACACACACACACACACACACCACACACACACACACACACACACACACACACACACACCACACACATATATATATATTATATATATATATATATATATTATATATATATATATATATATGTATACACAGACTGTATCTCACATTCACACGTACTCATATTCTCTCTCTCTCTCTCTCTCTCTCTCTCTCTCTCTCTCTCTTCTCTCTCACACACACACACACCACCACACACACACACACACACACACACACACACACACACACACACACACACACACACACACACACACACACACACACACTCGCGAGCGCACACAGCACTAAAATAATACCAAGGCAAACGCACTTGCTGCTCATGCTTGCAGCCACACACACATACACTCATACACTCACCCAGGGTTGCTTGCAGACCTGAGTCATCAACTTGAAACCAAAGAGCTGCTTTTTAAGGAGTGACTTCAGCCATATTTTAAGTTACAGCTATCTGCTAAGGTATTCGTGGTTTCCTTGTAGTGCAAGCAAAGTAACTTAGGGTTTAAAAAAGAGAGAAAGTTGTAAGTGGCATAATGCAATGGAAATTCGAAAGTTGCTTTTGGCAGTTTTTTTTTTATTCTCGTTTTTTTTTCTTTCATATACTTATCCACAAAATAGATTGTATAAAAAAGGGAAAGGAAAGGGAAAAAAATGTACCTTCTCTACTAACAAAGTGATATCGCGTCTTTTCCCACCAATTTGTACCAAGTTGTATGATTCCAGATTATTGTGTGGTACAAAAAAGGTCTCCAGTCTTTAAATTAATATGAATCAACACCAGAGAAAGGTAATACTGAAAGGTGACAGAGGAAAGGAAGAGAGAGAGATAACGAGAGAGAGAGAGAGAATGGTAAAAACGAAATAGAAGGAAAATTTGATTTCGAATATGAGTCTGCTTACTTTCTCTGTCACTCCTTAAGAAAAATCTGGAATGTTCCCATGGTTTCTGCGATTCTCCGAATACTTCTTTCCAAAACAGACTTCTTGAGTGAATTCCAGTTCAGATTGTAATGACAATACCACTAGTTTGGATTCCAAAATCACGATCACTTCACTTGCATACATATTTTCCCCTTCTGTACTTTCAAAATGGTTAACATGACAGAGGAAACACAAGTCACAGTTCTCTTGAAACTTGATAACGTGAGAACATGTCATTCCCTTAGCCCAGGGTACGCAAAAAGCATTTTTTTTTCGAATTCGAACAAAGACACGCACATACTTCACGCATCGGACTTTAATTGTTTACGTCGAAAGAACGAAAGGAAAGAAAGGAAGGGAAAATAAAAACAGAGAAATGAAAGAGGGGGGAGGAGAACAAAGAACAAGCCAAAGAAAAAAAAGTAGCGAAAGACCCGAAAATGAGAAAAGAGAAAGACAAAAGCTTAAAAAAAGGAAATTTCGATCAAAGAAAAGACATTCCCGTGAACGTAGACGAATCAGTGTCATTATCAAAACTTCCTTTCTCATAATGCCATTCATAATCTCTGATTGACAGTGACATTCAAAGACCTAGACTTAATTATCACGCCATTACTCCATACTTGCATGAATATAAGGGTGCATGTTGCTCTGAAACTTCTGTCACGAAATTTAATACTAGGAACACGTGTCTTCAATGGGTGAGAACGTGACTTTGAAAATTAAATAATGAATGGGATGAAGTTCATAATAAACTTCCAAATGATGAGACCAACGGCGTCGAAACACATTTAATGATATCAATTTAATCAGCGTGAAAGGAGCAAATTAGAAAGAAAAAAAATGTCAGTGTAAACAGTGAGGCAGCAACTTATACATCTTTTCCGGATTATACTGATAAAAGTAGAAAGTTTTTAAGTGTGTGTAAGTGTATCTGGAGTAAGAATGATACGAAAGATGAACATTTTTGACCGCACTATTAAGACAAGTAAATTAATACTTTTTTATGCAATTGACCCGAAAAACTGAAGGAAATCAAGTTAATTATAGAGAGATAAGGAAAGAAATTTGCATTTTTGAATGTTGTATAAACGCATCTGTACGTATGTGAATTTTTGTTCGAGTGTTTATATGTATGTATTATGTGCGTATGTCTGTATGTTTATATGTATGTATCATGTGCGTATGTCTGTTTGTATGTTTATATGTATGTATTGTGTACGTATGTCACTTTGTATGTTTATATGTATGTATTATGTATGTATGTATGTTCGCATACAGGCATGTATTTATGTATGTATGTATACATGTATGTCCGTATATATGTATGCATGTATGTATGCATATATGTATGTATCCGAGCGAGCGAGCGAGCGAGCGAGCGAGAGAGAGAGAGAGAGAGAGAGAGAGAGAGAGAGAAGAGAGACAGAGAGGGAAGAGAGATAGATAGATAGAGAGAGAGAGAGAGAGAGATAGAGAGAGAGAAGAGAGAGGGAAAGAGAGATAGACAGAGAGAAATGCGTGATATCCAGCTTGTGTTGATTCTGTTGACGTTCTCTGCGCAGAAAAAGAATCATAACAAAGATTTTCAATGGGCACAATGGATAATTGAGGTCACAGTTGCATGCCGTCAGGAGGATTGTCTGACGAGGGGAAAAAATGTTGTAACAACATGGTTGGATGTGTATAGATGCTTTCAAACATTTCCTCATATTTTTTCCCCATCTCTCTCTCTCTCTCTCTCTCTCTCTCTCTCTCTCTCTCTCTCTCTCTCTCTCTCTCTCTCTCTCTCTCTCTCTCTCTCTCTCTCCCCCTCTCCCTCTCCCTCTCCCTCTCCCTCTCATTCTCCCTCTCCCTCTCCCTCCTCTCCCTCCTTTTCCTCTCCCTTTTCCTCTCCCTTTTCCTCTTCCTTTCCTTTCCTTTCCCTTTCCCTCTCCCTTTTCCTTTCCCTCTCCCTCTCCCTCTCCCCCCTTCTTCTTTCTATCCCCTCCTTTCAGCTTTTTTGCTTTATTAACTCTCTTCTGTTTTTACTCTTTTATTCATGTCTATCTCCCGATATATCTATACACCCATCTTCTCCGTACAATTACTATTTACGTCTGAAAACAGCGTGTTAATATCAGTAACTGTGTCTCCGTGGTCGTGTGTGGTCCTTCAACCGCTCGGTGTGAGAATGGATCGTATTTTCCCAGCATCCTTGCCTCCCAGCATCTCCTGGCATCTTAGTCTCCCAGCATCCCATACTCCCGGTATCCCAGTCTCCCAGTATCTCTTACTCCCGGCATCTTAGTCTCCAGCATCCAGCATCTCTTACTCCCGGCATCTTAGTCTCTCAGCATCCCAGTACCTCTTATTCCGGGCATCCCAGCATTTCACTCCCGGCATCTTAGTCTCCCACCATCCTAGTTTAGGGCTTCGCAGCATCTTGATAGCCCCGTGTCGTAGCTCCCCTGCCTAACATCCCAGGCTCCCATCATCCTGCTTCCAACCTCCTAGCACATCGGTATCCCAGTCCCAGTCTCCTGCATCCCAGCATCTCTCTCTCACTGCCTCCCACCCTCCCCGTCTCCCAGCATCTCCAGTATCCCGGCATCCAGTCTCCCTGCCTCCCATCCTCCCCGTAGCATCCAGTCTCCATCTCTCCCAGTATCCCGGCATCCCAGTATCTGTCTCCTCTCCGCCCCGTCACCCTCAGACCGCAATCATCATCGTTGAGGGGAAAGTCCCGCTGGATGGCAATGGTGGCAGCATCTTCACACGACCCGCGTCATCTCGTCTCTGACGCTAATGATGTTTGCATTCGCGGTAACTTTCTCACTTTCGTTGGGCGTTGCGGTGGGTTGTAGGGTGTGGGTGGGGGAAGGGGATGGGGGGGGGGAATGAGGTAGTGTGTGTTTGTTTGGGCTTGTTGTGTGTGGTCTGTCGAAGCGTTTGTTTGTATGTGGGTTTTTAGCAGTGGAAGAGGTTGTGTGTGTGGAGGTGGGGGTAGGAATGAGGGTGGAAGGGGTGGTTTGTGTTTGCTCGAGCATTTGTTTGGATGTGCGTGTTTGTTGTCAGAGCAATCAATGGGATGTTGTTTGTATGCTAAGTAATTTACAGTTGCTTTTATTGTGTGTTTTTATATTACTATTTGTGTGTGCGTGTCGTTATTTGATGCTCTGATGAGATTAAAACCTTTTACTATATATATATATATATACTAGGATTTCAAGCCCTTTGATCCGAAAGATTGTTCATCAATTAACCGAATAGTTACATGTTGGATTCGGACTACGGTTACACTTTGTTAACATCTGCAACGGTGTCCATGTAAATGCTTAGCTCTATCCTTGTCTGTGTACGTTTGTTGAGGTACTTGTTTGTATGTTTTTTGCTTGCGTAAAATGTACTGGTGCTTTTACTCTTGCTTTCATGGCCTCTTATGTAAGGAAACGATGCGTGGCGGTCATGCAAATTTGCAAGAATGTGGGATACGCTTGGGAGAGGTATGTGAGTGCGTGTAGAAGTGTCTTTGCAACACAGAGACACATACATACAGTCACAGACACACACACACACACACAGACACACACACGCACACAGACACACCAACACATACACACACACAAACACACTAACCTACACCCCCTCACCACATTCACACTGCACCCCCTCCATCACCACACACAAAAACAAACACTCCCCCTCCCACCCAGCACACACACATACACCGCCCCACACACGCACACACAGTTCCTTAAGTACCAACGGGCTTAAGTAAACCCTACCCCAGTCTGTTGAAGGTATGCAATGAAGGTTTTAATTCTCTAAGCGTGACTTTCAACATAACTTTAAGCGGATGTCAAGGTAAACACGAACCTCTCGTATCAGTTTACTTTTTTAGATGTCTTGAGGTGCCATTTCGTCTGTCTTCTTCGCTTTTATCTGTCTTCTTCGTTTCTTTCTACCTTCTTAGCTTCTATCTATCTTCTTCGGTCTTTCTATCTATCTTCTTTCCCTCTATCTTCTTTGCCTCTATATATCTTCTGTTGTTTCGTTTGCTTAAATATTCTTCGTTTGGGGTTTGGTTAGATCGATTGATGTCTTGTCTCTTTGTTTGAAATATTTGACGATTATTTTAATGTTTTCGTACGCTTTTTTATGTCGGGGACAAATTCCTTGGAAGATGGTATGAGTCTGCATCATTCCAGTGGTCTCTCATACTCTCTCTCTCTCTCCATCCCTCCCACCCACCCTCCTTCTCTCTCTCTTCTCTCTCTCTCTCTCTCTCTCTCTCTCTCTCTCTCTCTCTCTCTCTCTCTCTCTCTCTCTCTCTCTCTCCTTCCCTCCCTCCCTCAGTCCCTCACTCTCTCACATCCCTTTTTCTGGTATCTATTATGCTTCTCTTTGTGCCTGCGAGTAGTTATGAGTCTTAGGATTACGCCGCAATAAATGTATAGTTCTCATGAAAGTGTATTACCCGAAACTCACGAGAAAATGATTCTTATCGGTAACATCACACGTTTTAAAAACTTGAAAGTCGATTGTGTTACTTGGCAAACAACAGCGACTTTCACACTATCTGACTCACGGCTAGAATTCGTAATAGTTTCACTGAAAGCGCCATTGTAACGTGTAATACAGTACAAGTTATCTGTATAAAAAACAAGTGACTGAATTACGTTATTCCTTTTTGAGACGAATAACAAGAAAAAAATGCATGGAAGCACTTTTGTTCTTAGCTTGAACTGTATACAACATGCAAAAGTTATGGCAAAGAATACAGGAAAGCGTTCTTGACCTTTTATCCTCAAGGTTGTCTCCAAGATAATTGGTCACTTGCTCCAGGTAACCTTAACGGTCTTGGGCATCAGTCAGCTGCACTTTTGTCATGCTGCAGCCAGCTTCCACGGGGTAAAGTTCGTGACTGTGAAAAAATGTTTGAGGAGTGGTCGTCATAATACTGTTGTGTACGTCTTGTTTAACTGTGTGTAAGTGATATTGATGTTTATACCCACGCGAAGGAAAAAGTTTTAAAGATAGAGGAATGTTGTTTAAATATTATAGAAAAAAGATACATTATGGCAAGAGGACTCGGTCTTTCTGAGAACGACACGAAAGTAAGACCATTGCCAACCACGTCTCGGCGCATCCCACGCTCGAGAATAATATTTCCTTTTACAACCCCACCTCCCTCGCCATACACCGCCCCCACCCCCTGTCCCCTCCCCTCCTCTAATGGTCGCTGGGTGCAATTAACTCGAGCCTAAGGTGATTAGAGCAGTAATGTTAGAACTGCTAAATGATCCCAAGATTCCCCCATTCCGTTTCCTAAATCTTTGTCTCTAAGTCTAATGAATTCGTGAAATGGATTTCTACCTGAGGTTCGACCGGAGTCTCACGTTACAGATAAAGGTCTGAACGTGATTCTTGGAGAAATTAGGACTGTCTTTGGCTTCCTCAAGTGAACCGAAAGATCCCCCTTCAGATTACGAAGGCAAATGGCCAACCTTTCTTATCTCCCGACATAAACGGCGAAGGATCAGGCCCATCGGTGGCGAAACCGCCTCCTTTCCCCTCCGACACCCTGGGGTCGAATCGCATCCTGTCAACAAAGGAATTCGGATCACCCGCCGAGGAGGATCTTCAATCACGTATTGTGCTCGAGTTATGATGCGCTTTTGTTACCCGCGGGAAGGTGTTTACGGCGTCTCTTCAGTGGAAAGCCGGATGCCGCCGAGCTGTTCCTCAAACGATGCCCTTTTACACTGGGTACGTCGGCTCTGCTGGTCGATCAAAGTGCCCGTCTATCAGCCCGGTTTTGGAACGAAGCGGATGGGCAGTAAGTGATAAAGCAACAGGCAGTTAGCGCACGTGTACCTCTCTAAGCAGCCATTCAGATGCTAACGGGCTTTGATAATGCTAGTTAGTCTCTGATAATGTTAGTTCTTTTTTGTGGCGATAGAGAGCGGGTCGTTAGGTATGGCGTCACTAGATTTAGTCCCCGAGTAAGTTTTTTTCATTGGAAGGATGCAGGTAAAGCAATGTGGTTCAGGTTTCACCACGAATTAAAAAAATAAATAAATAAATAAAAAAAAAAAAAAGAATCAAAATGAAGACTAAATAATTGAAACAAACAAAAACAGAACTATTTTGCAAGTAATAGGATTCAGGTTTCACCGCGAATGAAAAACAAAACGAAAAACAAACAAGCAAAATATAGATTAATAAATAGACTAAAGAACACAAAATTAGTCAAATACAAAGAATCATGCCAATCTTGAAAAACAAACGACTACACGCACAGATAATCACCATGCAATAAAATATTCCATTGAAATCGACATAAATTAGTTTCATTATTTACTATATCAGCAATCAACCAATTTTCGCACGCAGTTGCACCACAGTATCATACCTTTACTTAGAAAAATAATTAAAAGATAAAAAAAAAAAAACACTGGAAGCACATATTTAATTATTTTAGTATAGTTAGTTAGAAACACACAAAAAAATACAAACAAACAAAAAACTAAGACTACATATGTTGATGACAGTAAACGCCAACCAACATATTTTTTTTCTATTGTACAAATAACATTGCCTGTGTACTCAGGTCAATGTACACTTTCTCCCGCTTGTACACTATAATCTTTTCCACTTTCGTGTCATAAAATAAAACTCAAATGAGTTAAAATGAAAATAAAAAAGAGAGAAAAAATCCCATGTCAAATTGCAAGGCTTCCAACACGGTAACTTTTCCTTAAGAGTTTGTGAAGGTGAGAAAACGACAGGTGGGGGGTGGGGGTGGAGGGAGGAGGGGGGGGGGCAGGAGATGAACCTTAAAACCCATAATCTATGTCTTCATCTTCTACTGTCTGGGAACCTTTCCTTTCTCTTCTATATCTTTTTTATTACTTATTTATTCATTATTATATTTATTTGTTTATTTAGAGATATTTTTCAAATACTGAACACACACACACACACACACACACACACACACACACACACACACACACACACACACACACACACACACACACACACACACACACACACACACACACACACACACACACACACACAACACACACACACACATATATATATATATATATATATATATATATATATATATATATATTGAACACAGCTGAATATCTTATCTATCGATTGAGGTGAAATATGTCTTTTAATCATAATTCGTGATTCTATCACATTGCTCCATGACACTCTGTTATACCATGTTATTTCGTTGCTTGTCATGACCTCGTAATAATGACATGACCTCTCAAGTGACCCAAATGTAATCCCAGGTCATACTATACACAAATATCGTATTACAAACTCACATACGGTTGACATGTGAGAAATGAGTTCGCTGTACCGAATATTAAAATCATTTATGTGTTCTCATTAACAACGACATCGTTAAATAAGGTTTAATTCTCTTCATCGCAGTATAGAATTTATGCAGATCAGCTCGTGTACCAAAATGAACAAATTGAACACGAACCCAATCCATTTATTTCGCTCAGTGATAAGTCAATCATTACAAGTGGGTTTAGAATGTACCATGTTGGTTCTGACAAGCATTATCAATTCTCTACGTTCACTCCCTCTTTCTTATGTTTAAAAGTGATTGCAGAATTAAGATAAAAATGTGTTCAAATAAGATAAAAAAAAATGTACGAATGAAGTTCTGGAGAAAGAGAAAGTGACAACTATTTCTTCACTTTGTACACTATCGTTTCTGATCTTGATAAAGCAACTCATGCTGTAATTGTGTGTGCGCGTGTTTGTTTGTGTTCGTGTGTATGTGAATGTGTGCTTGTTTATGTATATGAATATGTGTGTGTCTATCTGTTTTTGTTCGTGTGTTTGCGTTCGTGTGTTTTGCGCTGTGTGTGTTTGTGTGTATCTGTCTGTTTTTTATTCGTGTGTGTATGTGTATGTGGTGTGTTTGTGTGTGTGTGTGTGTGTTGTGTGTGTGTGTGTGTGTGTGTGTGTGTGTGTGTGTGTGTGTGTGTGTGTGTGTGTGTGTGTGTGGTGTGTGTGTAGTGTGTGTGTTACCTTAAATACACGTGTCCTTGTACTGTGTGTGTCACGTACTTTCCCTCGGATGAAGAAGTTCAGACATCACCCTTACAGACACTGAATCAAGCTATATATGGATGCTGAAGTATTATCTTTGCGTCTACTCGCCCATGTCCAAGTGTGCTGGAATATCACATCGTCATTCAACAATGTTCAAGAATGTTGAGATCATTAAAGGTGTTGTGATTCGCCTCAAACGCTGGACATGAGATTTAAGAATGGTGTTTCGTCTTGAAGTTATAATTTCTCTTTTATTATGGCGAGGACAACTTTCTCAGAGGGTAGCGTGAGTTTGCACCATTCGAGTGGTCTGTCTGTCTGTCTCTCTCCTTCCCTTTTCCTTTTTGCCTGAATCCCTCCTTTCCCTTCCTTTTGCCTGAATCCTCCCTTTCCCTCTCTTTTTCCCCGAATCCCTCCTTTCTTTCCCTCCCTTTTTGCCTGAATCCCTCCTTTCTTTCCCTCCCTTCCTTCCTTTTTTTCCCTTCTATCCCTCTCTTCCTCTTTTCTCCCTACCTCCCACCTCTTCCTTCCCTCCCAGGTCTCCCATCCCTCCCTCCACCCTTCTCCTCCCTCCCAAGGCTCTCCCTAAGGCTCTCCCCATCCCTCCCTCCACCTTCTTCCCTCCCTCCCACCCTTTCCCCATCCCTCCTCCTTTTCCTCCTTTCTCTTCCTCACTTTCTTCACCCCCATCTTACCGCGTCCCTTAACCTTGTCCAGACGTCGGCACTGGAGCTTAACTATCTCTGGAGGACACTTTCTCTTATTAAACCTTTTGTAATTGGAGACGCTAACGTATATTAAGGCGTGGATTCGTAATATGTTTGTATGAATATCCTTGTAGGTTGGATATGTTAGGATGGGACTGGCTTTTTTTTCGGATTTTTTTTTATTCATAGGTTGAATTTGAGGCTTTGATATATAGTTTGAATTTAGATAATAGGTCAGAAGGCAGATTTTTTTTTCTTTTTCAAGTTATTTCATTTTGAGTTTATCGTATCAGTTATGTGGTTCTTGAAGATACGAATTATTGGTATTTTTGAGCGCAGTTCTAATTTTTTTTTTTCTTATTTTGAATTTTTCTCGAGTCATCGGTCAAGCCACTCACTTTCCATGGCCGTGAATGACATTTTGAGTTATATTTCTGGCATTTTTTCTTTAAGAGACGAAAGTTCCGATCTATTTTTAGAGCTTAAAATAAACTCAACTTTGGTTTCTGTGCAAACTGAACACTATTTAAGTCGTAATTTTATTTAAGTCGTAATTGTATTTCTTTCCTTTTTAATTCTATATTTTTTTCAAATTTAAAGCTTAAAATAAACTTAATTTTGTTTCTGTGCAAATTGAACACTATTTAAGTCGTAATTGTATTTCTTACTTTTTAATTCTAATTTTTTAAAATTAAAGCTTAAAATAAACTTACTTTGTTTCTGTGCAAATTGAACACTATTTAAGTCGTAATTGTATAACTTTTTAATTCTATTTTTTTAAAATTTAAAGCTTTAAAATAAACTCAACTTTGGTCTTTGTGCAAATTGAACACTATTTAATTCGTAATTGTATTTCTTTCCTTTCTTTTTTAAAACTTAGAGCTTAAAAATAAACTCAACTTTGTTTCTGTGCAAATTGAACACTTTTTAAGTTGTAACAATTCTATAAAAATTTAAGCTAAAATAAACTTAACTTTGTTTCTGTGCAAATTGAACACTATTTCGTAATTATTTCTTCCTTTCTTTTTTAAAACTTAGAGCTTAAAAA
>NW_020868350.1:536016-551016 GCF_003789085.1 Penaeus vannamei
GTATCGATGTCGGGGAAGGCGGCGGCGACGGCTTTGTAATGAAAGCCTTCCGTTCGCCTCCCCCCGCCCCCCCCTAGGCTCCAGACGCGACTCGGGCTCCGCGGACGGGTCGGTCTTCGCGTAATGTGCTCTACCGTTACCCTGGGATCACGGGGGCCAGGGAGCCGAGCTGGGAAATAGCGGTGACTCAACTCCCGACTCATTTCCATCGCGCTGTCGCCTCCGATCGGCTTCGCTCGCTCGCTCGCGCGTGTTTGGTTTCGTTTCCACCTCTTCATTCACGCCTGCTTCTGCTCGCGGGTCCGTTCGACGCCCGTTTTGGCTTCTGGGTCACTCTTGGGGCCTATTCCAGGGGACTTCTTACCCCTATCTCGTTGCACTCTGTATTCTGGCTTGATGTTGCAAACCCGAGTTGCTCCACATTGCGCTGCGGGTGATTCAACGTCGTTCCTCCAGCTCTTGCCAACTCGGCCCGCTTAACAGCCCTGAACTAATGAATCTTGAAAAGGAGTATGTCGTGCCTCGGGCTTCCCACCTCCCCCCCCCCCCGCCCCCTGCGCCTTTCCTGTGGGAGAAAATGCGGAGGGTAATTGCCGGAATTAATTTATTACGGCGCCATTTAGGGTGTGACAAGTAAAGGGTGTTCCCTTAATCTTGACCCTTACCCTTCTACCCTTTCATCCACCTGTCGCTCTCATCCCTATATTCACCCTTGTCCCATTCCTCCCCCGTTATTACCGCCATGACTTGTCCGCGCCGAATATACCTACACATACACTGCCTTTTCCCTTGGCCTCGTATTCCCTCGGGAAAGCCTAGATCAGTGACAACTCGAGCAGTGTCATGGCGTCTGTTTTGATGAGTTTTCAATAAAATATAACCATTAATTTTTTCCCTTTTTGAAAACTGAAGAGACCAAAATGATCGACCATATTCACACAGCACCCGTAACTTTTGTGACGTCATCAAAATAAACCCCATGTGTTTTTTTTCCCAAACATAAAATCAGACGCCATGACACCTCACCTCCTCGAGTTGCTCCTGATCGGCCTTTCCCGCGTCCCCCCCCCCACCCCCACAAACACCCCACCCACCCACCCACCTCACGACCCTCACCATCGCCGCCCGCACTTCACAATAGCTTCGTATCCCTTTTCTTCTCTCGTCCGTCAAAAGGTGTCACGTTCGCCGGAATGATTTGTTTCCCGCGTCCGCCGTTCCGCTCCGCCACCTAGTCCTAGTTCGAGGGCGCGGCGAAGAGTGATGACTCGTGGGTGACCCGCGGTTCACGCAGCCTGGACGGGCGTGGGGGGGGTGGACCAGAATTCGCAGAACTTACCCCGAAGCTCCTTGTGTTCTTTTGGTGGGGGGGGGGGGGGGGTTGTCCGTTGCTCGGCTCGTGGGCGACGCTGGTTTGTTTTCGTCTCTGTTCTTGTAGTTTCCTATTTGTGTAAATATATATATTTCTTTCTTTCCTTCCTTGTTTCTCTTTTCTTTCCTTGTTTCTGTCTTTCTTTCTTCTTCTTCTTTCTTTCCTTGTTTCTTCTTTCTTTCTTTCTTCTTTCTTTTTCTTTCTTTCTTTCTTTCTTTTCTTCTTTCTCTTTTTATCTTTTTCTACGTGAAGTGGGACGTTTTAGAGGTCCTAAAATGGAGAAGATTCCGAGGAATTCTGTACTTCGCTCACTTCCGACGAAAAAAAATGCATACGATATATCAACCCAATTACGTCCGTTCATCGTCCAAGGAGCAAGTCTCGAGTGACAATTTGAGAGAGAGAATAAAAAAAAAAAACAAAAACAAAAAAGGAACGCCGTTAACCCTCTTTAAACGACGATAAGCATAGCCCGAGTTCCAGCGCCTCCACGTCTAACTGTTCCACGGGGGGAGATCCGGGGGAGGAGGTGGGAGGAGCCCGGGAGTGAAAATACCCGAAGCCATGTTTTGTTAGCAACAGGCTTGGGGAGGGGAGGGGGGGTGGCTTGCATCGTTGCCGAGACTCCCGATGCTGGAATCTGGAGTTCGTGCTCACCTCTGCCATTTTCCTCTCCTCTCCTCTCTCTATCTCTCTCTCTTTTTCTTTCTCTCTTTCTTTGATTCTCTCTCTCTCTCTCTCTCCCCCCCCCTCTCTCTCTCTCTCTCTCCTCCCTCCCTCTCTCTCCATCCTCCACCTCCATCCCTCTCTCCTTCCCCGTCCCTCCCTCTCTCTCTCCCTCCCTCTCTCTCTCTCTCCCTCTCTCCCTCTCCCTCCCTCCCTCTCTCTCTCTCCCTCTCTACTTCCCTCCCTCTCCCTCCCTCCCTCCCTCCCTCCCTCTCTCTCCTGCGCGTGGAAGACAATGCAGAATAACGTTATGCTCGCTCCCTCGACCTTTATTGCTGTTCGCGAGTGAATGTTGCAGCCCCGGCAGTTTTGCAGGTTGCGAGAGAAACGAAATATGGAGAGGTCGTGAGTCTGGAGAAAGGAGAAAGGAGGGAAACTGAGAAGGAAGAAGGAAGAGGAGAGGAAAGAGAATGGAGAGGAGGGGAGAGAAGAAAGAGGAGAGAGGCTGGAATGGAGAAAGGAGGGAAATTGAAGAGGAGAGGAGAGGGGATCGGGTGAGGAAGAGGGAAGAGGAGAGAGGCTGGAATGGAGAAAGAAGAAATGAGACAAAATGAGAGGATAGGGAATCGGAGAAGGAAGGAGGGAGAGAGGAAGAGGAGAGAGGCTGGAATGGAGAAAGGAGAAAGGAGGGAAATTGAAGAGGAGAGGACAGGGAATCGGGTGAGGAAGGAGGGAGAGGAGAGAATGAGAGAAGGAAGAGGAGAGAGGCTGGAATGGAGAAAAAAAACTGATAAAAATCTAGGAGGATAGGAAAATATGATGATGGAGAAGGAAGAGGAGAGAAAAAGAGAAAGAAGAGGAGACGGTGCAAGAGAGGGATAGTAAAGAGGAAAATAAGAAAGAGAAAGAGCAAGACACTAACGAAGAGAAATCGAGAAAACGAAAGATCAGCAAGGCGTGGAAAGACTTGCAAGACAACAAAGCCTCAGCGACGAACACGTGACGTCATAGGAATCTCACGAAGGAGCGGTCGGTCTGTCGTCATATCCAGGTATGATGTCCTAGAATATTATCGACTAAATTGGAAAGTTGTCGTTAACAATACACGCAAGCGCATATGTACACACACATACAAACACACATAGATACACTCAAACATACACACACGCATCTATGTACATCACACACACGCATAAACACACACACACACGGATATATGTACCACACACACACACACAACACACACACACATATATATATATATATATATATATATATATATATATATATTATATATATATATATATATAATAGCAAAACCGATATATAAACGTATACGTTCAAACGTCTCTAGATATTCAAACGTTTGCCTATACCTGCGTATACCTTCATACGTGCGCGCGTGTGGGACCATCCCATCATGACTGTCATATATTGCAGGAAGTAAATATTGTCTTTTTTTCTTCTTTTTATGCATATTTCACGTCCTGGGTATATTTTGCTCCCGTGTTCCTTTTTCGTTATGTGTTGCGGTCTGAATATCCACATGACGCAATATGTGTTTGTGTATTAGTTAAAAAATAATGTACATATTCTAACAACGCATTACTGCTTGTGTATGTCTAATTGTTGGGGTTGGTTTGCATGCTCTAAAACTGTCCCTGTAGATGTATTTTCACAAACATGATTAAGGCGCATGATGGTTAGGCTGTTAACTTCCTATTGCGTGTTTGCATGACCTTTCAATGACGCTATAACCTTTATACAAACGAACAAACAGTATCACTACGCCATTCACGATGTTGAGTAAGCCACTATGACTAACCCTACAAGGACTAAGCCACTGTACATTAGAAACTAAGACGAGGCTACTGTACACTACACCTAGACCTTGTATTTACACACTCATGGGGAGATAACTGAACGTAAATAAGGAACTGCAAGGGAAAATGACGTTTAAACATGTAAACAAAACACGTAGATCTCACCTGTTCTTCGTACAGTGACGGACAAAAGTCTTTTAATGAATCGAAGCTTCGAATCGGTCTTATCCTATGCAAAAAAGTGTTGTATGAAGCGGATGTTCGGAACGGCATTCGAAATAACCTTCGATAGGAGTTTGGACAGCGACTGTACGTACTTTTCCCGTAAGAAACACAACGGATGATAAAGCTAGTGGATGTATGGTTGTAAATACAAGTTATTCCAGAAGGGTTGGTAGTAAACAGAGGGATTTAAGACGTAGATGGCAAAGAAACAGTCGTAATTTGGGTACACGAACCGGGCAGACTTACGGTCATCTTGTTCGAGCGATAAGACCGATTACTCACGGATTAGGGGATATAACTCATTTACTCATCCTTTGTTCGGCTGAGAGAGGTTACTCAATGCCTGGCGAGGAAGAGGATTGGGTACGGAGGTTAAACACATTCTTTGAGGTTACTTGTTACGTTGTTCGAATGTGATATTATTCACCGATACCAAGATATTATAGTTTTCTCTGTTTCTAAGCTCGTCACTCCGTTTTGTTGATATGCGAACCGTCAGTTTCGAATCGTATCCGAAACACGTGATTGTACGAATAGAGCGCTAGCGTTTCGGATACAAGAATCAAAACTGTCGGTTCACTTGTTCGGGAAAAAAAGAAATGAAAAAAAGGGGTGAACTTGAATATAGAGAGAACTCGACATTCTCTTGACAGATATAAAGACAAAGTGTATATTTCAACAAAAGTTCATTCCATTATATCGGCGAAACCACCATTTTGCTTCCTTTTTAATCCAACATTCGGTCTTTCTCGAACCTCCTTCTCCCCCTCTACCTCCCCCCCCCCGCTCATTCCTCTCCAACATGACCTTGCTGGTCACTGAAGCTTGACAAATACCCCTCTTTTTTCCCCCACTTAGGTCATCTCGCTGCATTCTTTTGATTGACGTAATCTTTATCAACTCGCGACGCAGCCATCATTAAGTCTTCGGATATTACTCTTTTTCTCCCTCTCCATCTCTCGTCTTTATTCTTTTCCCCGCCTCCCATCTCCATCCTTTATCATTAGCGGTCTCTTTGGCGTCTCCTTCTGCGCCTTCGTGAACGTCACCGGGATGCAATAACCATTTGGGGGTCGTGGGCGTGAATGGGGCTCGGCGTGGGCGGGGAAGGGAAATTCTCTCATCAAAGTGAGGGTTTTCAAGGTCGTAGAGATGTGTTTGGTGGTCTTCCATGTGTGTTTTTTGTTGGTTTTGTATTCCGTAGGATATTATTTTGAGTTATGAGTGCATTCATATACATAGTTCAGACATATGGAGCAACCGCTGATGTGCATACCCCTCCCCCCCACACACCACAATACCACCACCACACACCGCACACACGGACAATCACTCGTTAATCTCACACACAACACACACACGCGCGCGCCGCACAAATAAACATCATGTATACACGTACACACAAAACGCACACACACACACACACAATCACACACACGCACACATAAATAAACATCATGTATACACGTACGCACAAATACGCACACTCACTCGCACTCAAACACAAACACCCTCAACCAACAGACACGTATACGCTCCTGCATAACAATATCCAAAACGAAATGAAAAGAAAAGAAAAGAAAAAAAAAATCTGCACCCTTACATTCCAACACGCGTAGTTACAATATCAGCTTAGCATCAGTTTTTTTTTTCTTTCTTTCTTTTCTTTTTTTCTTTTTTTATCGTTGGTGGCGCTCCCTGTGCCCATTCCTGCCATGACTGGTTGGGTCGCCGAGAAAGTTAGACCATCTCCAGCCCTCTCATTACTGCATAACTGAGGGAGTCCTTCGCATGTCCGGATTTCTGATTTCGGGTATACCGGATTTCTGATTTTGGGTATTTCGGATTTCTGATTTCGGGTATTCCGGATTTCTGATTTCAGGCATTCCGGATTTCTGATTTCGGGCATTCCGGATTTCTGATTTCGGGTATACCGGATTTCTGATTTCGGGTATACCGGATTTCTGATTTCAGGCATTCCGGATTATTTCAGGATTCCGGATTTCTGATTTCGGGTATACCGGATTTCTGATTTCGGGTATTCCGGATTTCTGATTTCGGGTATACCGGATTTCTGATTTCGGGCATTCCGGATTTCTGATTTCGGGCATTCCGGATTTCATGGATTTCTGATTTCAGGCATTCCGGATTTCTGATTTCGGGGATTTCTGATTTCAGGTATACCGGATTTCTGATTTCCGGATGATATTCCGGATTTCTGATTTCAGGCATTCCGGATTTCTGATTTCGGGTATACCGGATTTCTGATTTCGGGTACGGATTTCTGATTTCGGGTTACCGGATTTCTGATTTATTTACCGGATTTCTGATTTCAGGCATTTTCTGATTTCCATTCCGGATTTCTGATTTCAGGGGATTTCTGATTTCGGGCATTTTAGATTTATTATTTCGTGTCTGCACTCGCTCTTAAAATTCCTTTCGATAAGTAGAACCGTTATCTCTATTTTTTTTTTTTATGTCGGCGTAATGTAATGTATTAGCCTGTAAAAGGGATTCATTTCTTTATCTTTATAACGCTTATTTGACCTGTCTTTATAGAAAACGAGGTAAGGATAATGGGAAGAGAAAAACGAAGGGTGACTATTATATTCTGGGATTCGTTTGAGCCCAGGTGTCGCGAAAACTCACACGGTTTTATCCTAAGTATGATCATTGCAAATTACTCTGCGCAAAAATCAGTTTCCGCCAAGGATCCGTAGGACGGGGGAGGAGAGGGAGAGGGAGAGAGAGAGAGAGAGAGAGAGAGAGAGAGAGAGAGAGAGAGAGAGAGAGAGAGAGAGAGAGAGAGAGAGAGAGAGAGAGAGAGAGAGAGAGAGAGAGAGAGAGAGAGAGAGAGAGAGAGAGAGAGAGAGAGAGAGAGAGAGAGAGAGAGAGAGAGAGAGAGAGACAAAGGAAAGAGAGGAGAGAGAAAGGAGAAAGGAGAGAGAGAGAGAGGGGGGGGGGGGGGGGCAAAGGAAAGCGAGAAAGGGAGAGAAGGAGAGGGGAGAAGAGAAAAAACTAACAAAGCGATAAAACATAAAAATCCCCATAAGAAGCACAAAACACACATACACACACAAGCACGCACACAACAAACGCCAACACAGAAAACACCTCAAAAAAAAAGTAAAAAAAACATAATAAAATAAAAAAATCCGAATAGGCTACCACACGGCAATGACAAGCTTCTTCATCGCCTGTGGAGCCGATGGGGGCCTGAGGGCACGAGATAGATCAGGAGGGAGTCGCTTCCATACAAACGAAGGCAAGCTGTTGTTTGTGTTTTTGTTAGCCTCGGGGGGGGGACCGTGCTCAGGCAGCGGTGACATGGACGGGGTGTATGACGTGAAGAATAGGAGGGTTAGGAGAATAGGAAAGCGGCTGGTGAGGTTGAATTTATGAATGAGAAACAAGGAGGTAGATAAAGACGATACACACATGCATACATGCACACACACATACCACTCATACACACACACACACACACACACACACCACACACACACTCACATACATACATGCACACACACTGTCTGTCTGTCTGTCTGTCTCTGTCTCTGTCTCTGTCTCTCTCTCTCTCTCATACACATACATACAAATACCGGACATACATAACACAGAGTGTGTATACATACACACAAACCATACTGCATACATACACTCAATCTGACTAGAAAAAAGAGAAAGCGCAAACCGATAACCGAGAAGCACGAAAGTCGAAGGAATAGCGGCGAAAGGAAGAGATAAAGAGAAGGAAGGGGAGGCAGAAGGAAGAGCCCGAGGGAATTTGAACGAAAATCAAAGGAAGATGAAAAAAGGAGAAAAAAGAGAGTAGATTGAGAATAACGTTAAAAAATAACGGTAATCTTAAATAATTTTGAAAATGGTAGTGTCAAAAAAACAATAAATAATTAATAAAAAAAAGAAAAGAAGAATGGAGGGAATCAGACACGACGCACTACAGAGACAAAGAGAAGAAACAGAGAAAAAAGAGAGAGAGAAACAGAGAAACAGAGGAGGGAGGGAAGAAGCAACAGGAAGGAGAATAGCCCGAGGCGGTTGACGGAGGCGGCACGAGGCGTCTAGCAGACACGCACACACGCACGCACACACACACACACACACACACACACACACACACAGCCAGAGAACGCTCAAGATGGTGACTGGGCGTGAGGAAAGGGGTGGGGAGGAAGGGGGTACTGTGGGGGTCTTCTCCACCCCTCTCTCTCCCCACCGGCTTTGAAAGGCACGTGGATTTGAAAGAGGAAAAGGAGGAAGAAAGAAAGAAAGAATAGGGAAGATGTGGTAGTGGAAAAATAATTATTGGAACAATCAAAGGAAAATGGTTTTCGTCATTCTAATCAAACAATCAGTCAAGAGAGAGAGAGAGAGAGAGAGAGAGAGGAGAGAGAGAGAGAGAGAGAAGAGAGAGAGAGAGAGAGAGAGAGAGAAGAGAGAGAGAGAGAGAGAGAGAGAGAGATAAAGAGAAATAGAATAAACGACCGTAAAATTCCAAAACCCAGCAAACAGAAGACCAAGAAAAAAATAATATAAATTGGAAAAGAATAAGAAGAAAGGTAACCCGTGAAGAGACATAAGAGAGAGACGGATAATAACTACAATAGGGGATAGAAAGACGTGAAAGGTGAAACAGCAGATCCCATAAATTTTCCAAAGGACACAAGCGGGGGTTGCGGCCGAGGCTCCAGGAATGCCTTTAGGGGTTTAGGACTTAGGATTGGATTCTGATATTAGAGAGTTGGATCCTTTTGTAGAACTTATTGCTACTTATACCATATACAAAATAAGGAAAAGATAATAATAATAATAATAACAATGTTGATACATAATAGTAATAGGTAAGTAAATAGATGAGAAACAATAAAAAAAGAAAGAAAGAAAAAAAAAAAGGGTTTTAGGTGTGGTATAGCAGGATACATAAATCTAAATCCAGAGGAATTTAATTGATGTTTAAAATTGCCATGAACTATGTAATATCAAGACACATAATAAATTCTTCTCTCTTCTCGTTTCAGAATCCCATGTACATTCTGCCACTACGATAGAATACAGACTGAGGTAAGTAGAGGAGAAGAGGGAGAGAGGGAGAGAGGGAGGGAGGGAGAGAGGGAGAGAGGAGAGAGGGAGAGAGGGAGAGGGAGAGGGAGGGGGAGGAGGGAGGGAGGGAGGGAGGGAGGAGAGGGAGGGAGAGAGGGAGGAGAGAGGGAGAGAGAGAGAGAGAGAGAGAGAGAGAGAGAGAGAGAGAGAGAGAGAGAGAGAGAGAGAGAGAGAGAGAAGAGAGAGAGGAGAGAGAGAGAGAGAGGGAGAGAGACAAATAGCGAGAGAGAGAGAGAGACAGACAAACACCGAAAGAGAGATAGAGAAGCGAAAGGAGCAAGAAGCGAGGAAATTCTAACACAAGTAAAAAGTCCATCAGCCTTATCTCAGCCAATCTCACACACCTGTATATCAAATAGAAAGCAACATACCACCTTCCTCACACGCCAGTCCATGAATCAAATAACCGACAAAGAAATGAATGAAACCGGTAGGCAAGTGAGAGAAAAAAAACGAAAATGTAAAATCATGAACTGAGAAAAAAAAGAAAATGTAAAAGCATTATGAACAACAGAAAAAAGAAAATGTAAAGCATCATGAACAACCGAGAGAAAAAAAGAAAATGTAAAAGCACGTGATGAACAACAGAAAAAAAGAAAATGTAAAAACATGATGAACAACAAGAAATAAGAAAGTAAAAAGGATGATGAACATTCCACAAGACTTGTGCATTATTACCATTGACATTAACAATTCTTGCCCGATGATTTAGAAAGCCGGTGATGAAGAGAACGAAATTCAAGTAATATGTATTGGAGCATAGCGCTTGGGACTGGTCGAGCGGCATTGTTCATTTAATGTAGGTTATTTTTTTCTGAACAAATGTATATTCTTCTCTACCAACAACATACATAAACGCACATGGAGACAAGGAGGGAGGGAGGGAGGGAAGGAGAGAGAGAGAGAGAGAGAGAGAGAGAGAGAGAGAGAGAGAGAGAAGAGAGAGAGAGAGAGAGAGAGAGAGAGAGAGAGAGACGGGGGGGGGAGAGAGAGGGAGAGGGAGAGAGAGAGAGAGAGAGAGAGAGAGAGAGAAGAGAGAGAGAGAGAGAGAGAGAGAGAGAGAGAGAGAGGAGAGAGAGAGAGAGATTTAATTCCTTTCTAGCAACAAACACTAGAAACGCACGTATTGTACACAATATCATTTACAATAAATCAAACCATCCGTTGATGTTTGCTTCACGAACGAGCTATCAGTTCCGGCAAACCAGGTATAAATTGTATTACCAACACTGTAATCAAAGAAGATAGCGCATCACTCTAGCTATAACCTTTGAAGAACAAAAGCAAAATCATATTGTGTCTAAGACAAAATGCCGCTTAAAAAAAACGAAAGTTGTTATGGTGACTCTATAGTATGCTATAAAAAGTATTTTCTCCCTTGGTATCGAAAGGCATATATATATATATATATATATATATATATATATATATATATATAATATATATATATATATATATATATATAATATATATATATATATATATATATGCTCATTTCGATTCTAAGAGTTTATTTCATATTTTTTTCTCAGACGATTTGCCGCCACCATAAACCTATACATGTAACAGATAATTCATAATTATGTATAACAACATTTATACACATAGTCCTAGAGGTTAACCTTGATATTCCACAACAGACCCGCACTTAATCTCCTCAGCCTCACCCAATTACTCATGCTGAGTTACCTCACTACTCATCCGCCTTGGATAATTACCCTAAATTGTACATGGGAAGGATAAGGGGTGTAAGCATGGGGTTCAGTTACCACATTCTCTTAAACCCATTACTAATTTCTAAGACACAGATGACCTTTAGTGGTGTGAAGGGGTTAAACAGTTAGAAATTGGTTTCGTGGATTAAGAAAAAGAAAAAAAAAAAAAACTGTGCTCCCAAGTTTGTATCGTTTTAAGTATTCTTGTATTGATTGCAATGCTGAAAAAAATACACAAAGAGGTGATCGCAAAATAGGACACCTAAACGTATATATAAAAAGGGTTGGTGAGAGATTACATATAGAATTATACATTGCTGAAGGTCCATTAGAGAGATTGACTATCTGATATGGTTATCCCTACATTCCACTGTGATAAATTCTCACTCATAGGATTTCACTAAGCCTATACGTACAATAGGCTGATGTGAGAAGTCTTATGCACGATAACTTAAGAAATTCATTAGACTTTACATTCATAGATTCATGTAAAAAACAAAACAAAAACAATAACCACAACAACAACAAAAAAACAGGTTATTGTTAACACTGATGGAAATGTTTTTTTATAAACATGTACGCACAGTACCTGCAGGGAATATACTGTGAATACGTATGTTTACAGAATGATAAATTTACTATTTTGATGTCTAACGTTATCACCTTTAAGCACAACCTAAATTCACAATATCTTCCAAAATCGGTCTTTTGCCATTTCCACAATTACCCCGACATATAGCAAACCTATGCATATACCCCATTCCAGTCATAAATTACTCAAGCGATACACATTTCCTTGCCTTATTTACATGTCGGTTTCCCCCAAAGACGATTAAGTCTTGAAGGAAAGACCACCGAACTCTTCAAGTGGCTTTCTCGGGAAGTGACGAGTCCACAGGAAGGAACCAATCAGCTGGTCAAGCGCAGTATTACCAACTACAACGGATTTACGGTTCAGTGGGAAGAAAAACGTCTCTTATGCGAATCTTCTCATTGAATGGTGTCAATATGGAGACGGAAAGACGGTAGATATTTGATGTATTGTTGATGCAGTAATGGTTATTAAGAATTTGTGACATAAGGAAGGGAAATAATTGATCAGGTGTTCCCCTGGCTGGTTACTGCGAGGCGACTTCAATGAGCGACTTGGCAATAGTGGCGAAATGAGACACGCTCCATTTTCTTCACTTGTGCTTCATTTTCCTCATTCGTTACTCACGCCACTCGGACTCATTCACTCACATTTCACTCACTCGGTCACATCGTTCCGTTATCTTGAATTCTATCAGTGTGCGCTTTCTTGTGTATTTTTAATTTCTTTTTCGTCATCAATTCTTTCTTCTTCTCCTTCCTTTACTTTCTATTTTACTTCTCCAAATCTTTTATTTCTTGTTTCTCATCCGTCTCTTCGCTTTTTTTTCTGTTTCTCCTTATCTCCCTTCTTTTATTTTCTTCTTTCCTTTCTTTAAATTTTCTTATCTTTCCTTATCCCTATCCTCTTTCTCCTTCCCCCTTCTTTCTTTCCAATTGCTTCTCTTTCTTTCTCCGCCTCCTCCTCTCTTTCATTCCCTTCCTTTCATTTACTTCAATTTTCTTCACATTTCATATCCTCCTCCTCCTCCGCTCCTTCTCTATCTCCTTCCTTTCATTCACTTCAATTTTCTCCTCATTTCCTCTCCTCCTCCTCTCCTTCATTCCCTTCCTTCCATTTACTTCAATTTTCTTCACATTTCCTCTCCTCCTCTGCTTCTTCATTCCCTTCCTTCCATTTACTTCAATTTTCTCATTTCCTCTCCTCCTCTCCTTCTTCATTCCCTTCAATTTTCTTCCCATTTTCTCTCCTCTCCTTTTTTATCCCCTTCCTTTCCTTCCCTCTCAAATTATCCACTTTGACTTCCTCTCTCTCGTGGACGTCAGGATGCAGGTCGCAGGTCACAGGTCACAATCGCCCTGAAGGATTGGGCCTATGGTGTCTCCGCTCACTTGAAAGGATTCGTTCCGCGGCGGCCCAATCTGATTCGGTTTTGTGTGCCATATATGGAAGGCTATGGGGATTGTGTCCGTAATTTACCTGGAGATTAGGTCACTTGGCTCTCCGGTCTTCATGCTTTCTCTTCTTAATTGGTGGCATAAAAGAGGAATGAGATCAGGTCCCTTATTCAGATCGGGGGTAATATGCTTGATATATGCACACGCACACACGCACACGCACACCACACACACACACACACACACACACACACACACACACACACACACACACACACACACACACGCACACACACGCACACACACAAATTCAGATCGGAGGTAATATGCTTGATATATGCACACACACACACACACGCACACACACACACACACACACACACACACACACACACACACACACACACACACAACCATACGATCGTGGCCCTAACCTTAAAAAATAAAAATCTTCACATCTAACTCCAAAGTTACCGAACGGGGGACGCCAATGGCCATTACTAAGGAATTATTCGACTGACCAATTTCCCCAGAGAAAAGATTAAACACTTTTATATTGAGCGAACCTAGCGTGTCGAGCCTTGACGACTGACCCAGATAAGTGGAACAAAAGTCTTGAGGAGTTCATATCTCCTCGGAAACCTTAAATACGTTGAAGATATGAAGCCTGTTGTCTGTTGTATCAAAGGAGCGAGAGATGGGACTGATTTCAACGTTTATTTGAAAGCAAAGTGTGTTTTTTTCCGAGGTTTTATATGAAGCGAAGCTCCGAGAGGATTCGAGACGTTCGAGTGAAGCGCGCGGGGTTTGTTTGATTCATATTCGGACCACATCGGAAGCGGGGCGAATATCTTCTCACATTAATCTTTTCTCTCTCTCTCTGTTTACCCATAATTCGTTTCTAATAGTCTCAACGCTTCTTTCTATAATGACAGATTCGGCGCGAGAAATTACTGACCAGAAATTAGACCGTAACTCAAATGTTAAGAAGGGTAGAAATTATTGTTTCGACTGGCAATATCCCAAAAGAAAATTTCTTCCATTAGTGTGTGTGTGTGTGTGTGTGTGTGTGTGTGTGTGTGTGTGTGTGTGTGTGTGTGTGTGTGTTATTTCCACCTCGATTTAGACCTGGTCATGCTTCTTATATTTTTTTTCCGTATTTTGCCAAACCTGAACAAGTTGACTGAGACCACGAAAGAGTGAAAGAGTTCACCCTCCCGTTGTAAATGAGTTACTAAAATGACCGCAACTTTACGCTGTTTTCTCAGATAAGTTCAGTTGCACCGATTCTGTGTCTGTGTGTGACTGCGTATGCGTTTACACACACATGTATATGTATGTATGTGTGTATGTGCGTGCGTGGGTGTATTTGTGTGTGTGTGTTTTAGTATATAGATACACATACATAAACAAACACATACACACTTACAATGTATGTTTACATACGATAATACAGAATATACAATATATTACAAAAAAGAGAGAAAAAATGCATGAGGACTATCAGTCACAACCACAAAGAAAAAAACAAAAAAACATCAAGATTTGGATATCATTCTAGGGTACATTCACACTTTTTTTTTTTTTTTTTTTTTTTTTTTTTTTGCAATGTCGGACCCAAAAATACAAAAAGAAGTTGCGATATGTACTTTTCCAAGACAAGATCTCAATATCGCGAAGAATGCAGACACTCTGGCATTCTTCTATTTTTTTTTTTTTTTTTTCTTTTTCTCTCCATCAAAAACCTGTGACCGTTATAGATAAGTTCTCTGTGCGTTTTGTCTGAAGGATTGTTCTTGCGTGCATGGAGATACGTATAGAAAGATGAGGATGGATGGAATACGTACATGTATGTATATATATAGATATAATACATGTGTGTGTGTGTGTGTGTGTATAATCATGTATATATATATATATATATATATATATATATATATATATATATATATATATATATAATATGTATATTTTAAATATGTATAATTAATCTATTATATATATAATGATAATAATAATAATAATAATAATTAATAATAATAATGATAATAATGATAAGAGATAAAGAAAGAATGATTTTTTTGCAGTT
>NW_020868350.1:553516-573516 GCF_003789085.1 Penaeus vannamei
ATACCAATGTAGAAGTAAAATAATGATAATATTTATTATGATAATAAACAATTGGATAGACAGACAGACAGAGTTCTTACCCTAAAAGAATCCCAGGAGAGTCATTGTCAATGCAGATGTCAAAGTCATGCCCATTTAGGTGTCACTTGATGTCAGTAGGTGTCAGTAGGTGTCACTTGGTGTCATTAGGTGTCACTTTGTGTCATTAGGTATCACTTGGTGTCATTAGGTGTCGCTTGGTGTCATTAGGTGTCACTTGGTCATACGCACTTGTGAATATATCTCTTGGATGTACAGAACGTTTATGTATTTTCACATACGGATCTTTATCTGTTTGTATATACATCTGTACACGTATGTGTTTGTACGCGCGCGCGCGCGCGCGCGTGTGTGTGTATGTGTCTGCGTATGCGTGTGCATTTATAAATGTGCATGTGTGTCCCTACGTGCGTAGCTTGAATACAATATATTCACAAAAAAGACAGATAGATTTAGATCAGCTGTACACTACTTTACGCTACACTATTTTTTCCTTTCTGTCCACAAAGATTAGCGGATATTTGCATGTTTCTTCTCACAAGGCAGGCGTCTGCAAAAAAAAACTTCCCGCCCGCAAAATAATTGCCGATGATAGCCAGCTGTACCGCACGACGACGAAGAAAGTATTTGGGCGTGCGTGAGAGGCGGGCGGGCGGGCGGGCGGGAGAGGTAGGAGGAGGAGGAGGAGGAGGAGGAGGAGGAGGAGGAGGAGGAGGAGGGCGTGAGGGAGGGAGGGAGGAGGGAGGAGGGAGGAGGAGGGCGGAGGGAGGGAGGAGGAGGGAGGAGGAGGCCGGGCGGGAGGAGGAAGGTGGGCCCCTCCAGTACAAAGGCGCCTTCAAAAAAAAGAAAAAAAAAAGCAGAAAAAAAAAGAAAAAAAAAGTGTTTTTTTACAGATATTATTAGGGAAACATATTCTTTTGGGGTTTCGTGAAGGTGGTACTACGAAATCTAGTGCAAACTGAATATTTATCGCCTTTGATTTAATGGTAAGAAAGAGGCAAAATATAGGCAAATAATAGCAATTTGAAACACGATTGAATACCGTCGCTTTGCCCTATACTCGAATGGTTTCTTTAGTCTCTTTAACACAATGACGAAGAAAAAAAATACAAATCTTCCTGTAACAAAAAAAAGAAGAAAGAAAAAAAAAAAAAAAACCAAAATAACAGGAAAAGAAAAGAAAACGAAAAAAAAGAAAATAAAAAAAAAGCAAAAACAAAGAAAGAAAGAAATACATACATACATACACATAAAGATATCAGAAGTGATACAAGTCTTCAGAAAAAGGAGGGGGAGGGGGTCACTGAATGGGTGGATTAGAGGGCCATCGAATGGGGGGAGGGGTCACAGAATGGGGGGGGGAGGGGAGGGAGTCACTGAATAAATTAAATCAGTTTTAGACCCCAGGAGCTGTAACCTTAACGACCCGCTCCCGTTTTGGGGTGAGACTGAAAAAAATAGAACTTAGGTCATGCGACGTGACCATCCTGCTGTGAATGTTGCCATATGCGTAGGTACAAGTTTACGTGAGTGTGGGTGGGTGGTTTGGTTACGGGCGTGAGGGACGTGTGTTTGATTCCCAGTTTAATTGTTAATTCAGATTCAAGGAAGGTGGAAATATCCTTCTTTCGTATGCTGTGATTTGGGGAGGACTGGCATGGGAGAGAAGGAGAGGGGAGAGGGAGAGAGGGGGGCGAATGGAGAGGCAAGGAGGGAGAGGGAGAGAGGGAGAGGAGAGGAGAGAGGGAGAGGAAGGAGAGAGAAGAGGAAGGAGGAGAGAGAGAGAGCTTGAATGCAGACGAAAAATATATAAGCATAATGTTATGTCGTTTCTATTATAAAATTCTAAATACAAACACATTAACATTACACAAAAGAACAAATTGGCATCAGCTGTAATAAATGAACCTAATTAAGTCGTTTTCTTCCAGGTGCTGAACCAACAAGATGCACAGCTTCCTCAAGGATGGCGACCGTTCACCGCTTTTCGTCTTTCATTAGCCTCCTAGCTAAAGAAAACGAGAAGTGGGTGACGTATCCGTGACGTATTCGATCTTCCCACCTGCCTACGTCACGGATCATCTCAACCAACCAGCGGCTGGAAGTGATCTCCTGGGCCAATCAGCGACGTTTCTGGTGGTGACGTCAGGATGGGTAATCAAAACAGCGGAAGCGTGGCGCTTTCACAGCCGCCGCCGAACTGGACCCAGAGTTTCCCTCGGGAGAATAAGCGACTCAAGAAATATGGTGCTACAACGGAAAATAAGGTGTGAATTATTGCTTTAATAAGTTGCCATGATAATAATAGACCGATAGGGGTAATTGACGTACCTCTATCAAATAATAGAGAATGGAGATACCATAGTCCCTTATATTTTGAGATGTGCCAAAGTTTCTTAGAACTGTAACATTGTTTTGGTTAGCTATTAGCAGTTAGCAGTTTCAGTTAACAGTTAAAGCCTTCTATAAATCATGATTCATAATGGTTTATCAGATTTTTAATTAAAATGATCTACTGCGCAGAAATGAAATAATGGTTAATTCGAATCTGTATATCAAGTTATTGAAGCGCTTTTCAATTCATTTCCTATGAATTATCATTTGACAAAAAAAAATGTAAAATCTAGAAAAAAAAAAACATAATTTAATTTTGATTCCTGAGATGTACAAACTGTAAAATAACATACCAATTCGATTTCAATTCCTGGGGGTTAAAATCTATAAAAATCAACCCCTTGTTTTAATTTTGCAGTTATATTACCTGTTGTTCTTCTTCCCAGGTGTTGCCAGAGAGGGTGCCGGGACAACGCCTACGCCCGACGGAGAACGGACACCTCCTCCAAAGCAAGGGCACAATAACCGCCCGACGGATGAGCGAATTCCATGCTCCCCACCACCCAGCATTCCCTCCCCCCACTTCCCTTCACCAGCCATACCCTCCCCACCACCCCCCTCACCATGTCCTCCAGCCCCCTCACTCGGCCTCCATGACTGCTCTCCACAACCCCCATCTCCACGACGAGCGAGCGGCGTCCATTCACGACCTGAGGTTCGGTCGTCCTCCTTCCAAGAACTACGCGAGCGAACCGGACCTCAGAGGGCCGACCCCGACACCCATTACGCCGCCACAGACCCAGCATACGATTATCAGTCAGTCGCCTACGAAGGGCAGGATCAAGTCGAAGAAGAAGTACAAGGCTCCTGCTGCTCCCGTAGAGAATGTTATGGACACGCACTCCCTGCCTCGAGGAGCTGAGCGAGCCCATTCCGTGAGTGACATAGCCATGCAAGACCACTGGTCGCAATGGCCCGGATCGAGCTCAAGGCCCAGGGATTCCCCTTATGAAGCCCAGAAGTCGAAGCCTCGTAAGATGGGTCTTTTCCGCAAGAAGAATGAATCCCGCCGCCCAGTACCTGGTGAGGATCAGAGAAGTTCCAGTGAGGAGCAAGACCGATTGCGAGCCGTTAGTGAGGAGAGGCAGTCTGCGGTATCCCGTTCACCACGACGTTCACCACGTGAGGAGATCCGTGAACGTGCCCGTAGTCTCGACTGCCTGCAGCACGAATTAAGCCACCCCCCAGTGTCCCCTGGAAGGCCAGTAGCAGCCACGAGCCTGACGCACCTCCACCATCCACAGGAACCTCGCATGTGGTCCACACTCGAAAGGGATTCTCGTCGCCGATCAAGTTCACGTGAAATTGAGACGAGAAGAAGCAGCACACTAGAACGTGACTCGCGGAAGAACAGTGCTATTGAAAGGGAATCAAGGAGAAGCAGCACCCTGGAGAGGGACCACCAGAAGAGCCACCGCAGAATGAGCACGCTGGAACGAAAGCTGGAGGAGAGGAAGCAATGGGCAGGGGAGGCCTCTACTCCACTGTCTGGAAGGATGGCCACGCGCCTTGACTCTTATCGAGAAAATGCTTCACATCGTCGTTCATCATCCAGTGGCTCTCATCATGAGCTAATAAAAGAAGAAGTAGAAAACAGGGAGATCAAGGACGAATGGGACAGGGCAGAGGCCGAAATGAAAAAGAAAAACAGCAGTACAAAAGTAGATGATGAATGGGATAAAGCAGAGAGAGAAGTTATGCAGCGCAAGAAGATGTCGGCAAGTCTTCAAGCTGAACTCATCAGTACCGTAAAGAATCTCAAGAAGTCTTCAGAACCTGAGGTCACTGTGTCAACCCTGACAAGGAAGAATAAGGAACCAGAGAAACGGCCATCCGGGCCATCTAGTCGTAACACTGCTGCGGCTGCGGACCACAATACCTCGCAGCCTAAAACCTTCTTCTTTGGAATGGAACCAGAGGTACAACGGGACACTCGAGGCGAAACAAATACCGGTCTTCACAAGATCAAGAATCAGGAAGAAATGGCTAAGATTAAGAATCAAGAAGAAGCAGCCAAGACAAAGAATCAGGATGAGGTGCGTATAACTGGCCAGACAGTGGAGTTCTCTCGGCGTACCCTCGAGCGTGCTGAGAAAAGCCGAAGTCGCAGCCGCAGTGCCCGCAAAGAGAGTCACAAGGCAACTGTTGATGAAACTGACGCTGGCACCAAACACCAGAGCCATGCAGATCGCCGCAAGCTATCACGTGATGTTGAAGAATTTGCGATTGCCATTGAAAGGCACAAAATGTCCCGTACTGATGGGGAAAGCAGGACAAGCGGTTCTTCTAGGCGTGAGGACGGGGGCTATCACTCACGCCAAAACTCTGGCAGTCTGTACCTAGATAATGAACACGACCAAATGGAAGGCGAAGTTAGCATAAACCTACGCCCTACACTTCCTCGACGCCAGTATGAAATACCCAGATTCAGTCCTAATGCTGCTTGGCGCTCTCTAAGCCTCGAGCGAGCTAGCCGACAGAAAGAGCCTCTCAATGAGAGTCGCAGTAGTGAAGATCCGGACTCTGTGTATGAGACAAAAATCCAGAGGTACACACGGCCGACAGCACCTCCGCGAGGGTCTGGCGAGAAATCTGCTGACTCGGGCATCTCCGGTGATGCTGGAAGCCCTGGACCTACTCATGAATTCGAGCCCCTCAGTCCACCAGAGAAAACCAAGAGCTCGTCTGGACCCCTGGCAGTATCATCACCCGTGGCTTCCGGGCGTCAGGAGGTCAGGAGAGCTTGGACACCTGCTCAGGATCTAGATGATAATAGTCTAGATGGAAGTGGTGAACAGCCTGGCTTACCTCAGGGCCTTTCCACGCCGCCAAAATTAACATCACGGTCGAACATGTTTGGCAAATCACCAGAAATAACAACAGAACCAGAAACTGAACCAGACAGTCCCGTAGAGACAGAAGTGATCTTAGAGCTCATCATGTCAGAGAAGAAGGATAACTGGCCAAAGTGGAAGAAACGCCCAGGAGGAGACAACATTCCACAAAAGTTCAACAGCCTCCGGAAATTAAAGCGATCTGTATCCGGAGCCATCGTGGCCCTCGGACGAAAGAGTCCTGGCGGTGAGGACAGCCTTCAGAGGAGCAGGTCTCCTGAAGATCCTCACACGCAGCCTCTAGGCGACGACGCAACGTGGCGCGACAACTGGTCCATGTCTCGCTCCATCCCCAATTCCCTCAACACGTGTGAAGAGCAAGACAGCGTCAGCAATCTCTCAGGTTCTCGAGCCGCTCGAAGCAGGTCCGAGTCTCGCATTGGCGGAAATGGTGCTCCCGACGTCCCCTACGACGAAACACGATCGCGAACGCCCTCCTACCTGCAGCACGGAGGGGCTGGCCATATCATGTACCTGCCCGAATACAATTCACGGAAGGTACTGCGCGGGGACTCCGGTAATGAGGACGAGAACGAGCGACACTACGACCATCATAACATACGGCCGCTTTCACCTGATAATGAGCGCAAACCCCCGTCAGGTGAGTATTCATGTGGAATTCATATAAAACCATCATATTCTATTATTCAATGAATCTTTAAATCTTTTTATACAGATTGATAAAAAAAAGCAGCAAGAACCAAATAAAATGAAACATCTGATTAAGAATATCGAAACGAATAGCATTACAGATCGAGTATAAATGAAAAACAATGCTGCAAGGTATGGCACACTCATTCATACCACCCACTCACGACCAAACGCACTCTGCTAACGCCCTTCTTTCCTTCCCAGGCGATGAGGACCCAGCTCTCCCCCCTGAGAGCTATCACGGGCCCAGTTCCCTGCCGGTCAACATTCCCGACTCTCACCCACACTTGAAGAAGAGTAAAGGGAAGAAGTTCTCCTACCAGAGCACCGTCAGGATTCTGGAGAAGAGAAAGTTGGAGGAGAAACTTGCACGCGAAGTCGCCGAGAAGGAGAGGCTGAGACTGAAGGAGATGGAAGCTATGAAAAAGGTGGGAAATGATCATTTGATATTTTAATGCATGTATGCCCCAGACCACCCAGATTCTATCATTTGGTCTCAGTGTGAAATTCCAATTACGTACCAATTTAATGTTCGACGTTTACAGCAAATTAACAAAATATAAATTAAAAATGTAACCCCCAAATTTGTGTTCGACGTTTACAGAAAATTAACAAATAAAATATAAATAACCCATGGAATCTTTACAGGTCGAAGAAGAATTCCAGAAAAAGAGAGAGCGAGAGAAGAAGAAACTCAAGCAACAACTCAAACTCTTCCACATGCAACAACAGCAACAACAACCGCAGAAACCACAACACAGCCACAACAACTCCTATTCCAGCGATGACCACCCACCGTCATCGTATTCCTCAGACCAGCAAGAGGTGTCGAGTCAAGATTCCTCAAGACCTCCGCCGCCTCGGTCATCTCCTCCCCAGGTAGGTCTTCAGCTTCTTCAAGGTTTTGGATTACTCTTCGTGTCTGTTGAATAAGATAGATGTGGCTGTGTCTTGAAGCTTTGTTTCTGATAGAACGTGCGTGTGTGTGTGCGCGTGCGAGAGAGAGAGAGAGATGTGTGTGTGTGTGTGAATGTGTGTGATGAATGGGATAATGTGTGAGTGCGGTCGTGCGTGCGTGTGTGTATGTGTATGTGTGTGTGTGTGTGTGTGTGTGTGTGTGTGTGTGTGTGTGGTGTGTGTGTGTGTGTGTGTGTGTGTGTGTGTGTGTGTGTGTGTGTGATGAGAGAGAGCCAAGTGTGTGTGTGTATTTGTATGTGTGGTGTGTGTGAGTGAGTGTGTGTTGTTTAAACAAATACATACTTAATACACCCATACATATATAAAAATCCCATACCTACTAACATGTCCGCCCCTATTCACCCCGCGCCATCCATGCCCTTCGTCTGACCCTCCTTTCCTCCTGCAGCAGAGTTACGGGTCTCCGTTCTCGTCGCTGCCCCCGGAGCTCCCCGCCGAGTCCTCGCCCGGCCTCCTGTCGGGGATCAAGAGCTGGGTGAAGGGCCGCCGCGAGAGCCGCTCCTCCTCCACCTCCACCACCACCACCCTCACCTCCGCACCCCGACAGGAACCCGACGGGGCGCCCGCGTCTTCCCCGCGCAAGACGAGCGATGACTACTCGGGTTCCTCGGCCGCGTCGTCGAGGAAGAACAGCGAGGATCTGAAGGCGAACCCGAGGGAGGAGTTCCGCGCCGAGATCATCGCCGCGTCGAGGAAGCGCAGCGGCGACACGCGTCTCGGGGGCGTCGTGGGCGGCGGTCGCGAGAGCCCCTCACGCCCCAAGCACAGCGGCGGCGGCCGGAAGTCCGTCTACAACCACTTGAACGAAGTAGCAGAGCGCGAGTCGCAGCGCTACAAGTACTACCACCCGCAGGAAGAGGGCCTGCAGCAGCACCACGGCAGGCACCACCACAGAGAAGGCTCCCGCAGGTCTCAGTCACCGGAGAGTCGCCGTCTGACGCAGGAACTTCCCGAATTCCACCAGGAACGCAGAGAATATCGGGAATATCGTGGTTCCTCGCGCCATTCCCACTCCCCGCCGGGCCGCATTCCAAGCAGTAAGTATAATTTTCGAATCTAAATTATAGTTTCCGTGTCACAGCCCAAACTTGGACCCAGAGCGAGTTTGCTTTCATGTACAGCCTTTACGCTGGTTATTCGTGCTTACACCTCGTTCTATCCGTGGAAAACGCTTAATTTTGATTTATTTTATCTGCTCACCTACAATTAGGCCTACATCGTCATGCAGAAGTTATTATTCTTCCACTATTTATTTAAAATATTCTTGCCTGAAGTATGGCGACGTAATGATTAGCCCGTACCTCTTGCATAAAAAAAACTTGCCGTGGAAAACCTTATAACCCAGTCTTCCTTATAACTTATAACTCCTTATAACTTACTTTTAACTTATAATCTTATAACCCCCGTCTTCCCTCTCTTTAGGTCCGGCCGTCTCCGTCACGCCCACGGACAGCAACAGGAGCAGCAACTACCGCCGAGACTTCTGCCGCGGGAACGCCCACGTGATCGGCCCGAACGTCGTGTCCGTCAAGATGAAACGACACGACGAGAGTGATAGATTTTCCAAGTAAGTCTCTTGCTCTCTTCGCTTGCATGTCGTCATTGGTTGATCGTATAGGCCTATAGTCCTGTATGGATTTATGGGAAAAGCTAGATCAGTAGCAACTGGAAGAGGTGTCATGGCGTTTTGATGATTGTTCAATGGAAATATAACCATTAAATTCATTATTTTCCATCCTTATTTAAAAGTAAAGAGGCTAAAATGATCGACCATATTCATGACGTGACATCAAAATAAACCCAATGTCTTTTTCCATTTTTTAGCCTTTCCCATGGAATTATATATGCAGCAAACTTTCATAATAGATTAATTCAGTTGCACAATGCGAGACAGCAACGAGATAGATTATTGCGATCCACTGATGAATTACACTAACGCGACCACGTCCTTCGTCAGGCACTCCAGCGATGACCGGCGCTCCGTAGGCAGCAGCGGCGTCCATCGCAGTGCCTCCGTCGACCTGCTCGAGACTGGGTCCTCGTCGTCGTCGTCATCTACAGCGCGACACCACCAGTCCAGTCATCATCTTGCCGACACTTCCCTCAGCCATAACTACACTAGGGTTAGTGTTCTCACGGGATCGCGTTGGCTGTTGGGGAATCAATCCTATTACGTCGCTTTAAGTTTTTAATGATAGTTGTACTGATAATATAAGACTTTGATTGAAATCATCAATAATGTTATGTTCAAGAAGTATACACTCAAGTTGTATACGTGTATACGTGTAAGATAAACGTTTTATTTCTATATTCTTATATGAATACAGAGATCAAACTCTTTACCATTAGTCAAAATATAAAAGTGAATTGAGTGTTTCAGAAACTAACTCGGTTGTATATTGCAGATGAACGGGTATCCGCCAGTAGACAGCAGCCCAGCAAGGTTCGCTCACAGCATGCTAACTCCTTTCAACGCCTCCAAGGGTTACAGACCGGTTTCCTTCAGTCCACCGCCTCCTACCAAGATTCTCCCAGTTAACTAAGCGATTTTATCATCAAGCAAAAGATGAGACCTGTATTAGTTAAGTTTATGCCTAAAATGTAAGAGAACGAGAGCTCGCTGTGCTGTCAAAGAAAACGGCTATCATCTCGACAAACTGAACGGTGACTAAGAAAAATGTTATGTCGGGGAAAGACAACAAAAGAAAATGACTTTAATATTATCCAGAGTTGTCGTGCGGAGCAATAGTTCCGAGTGCCAAAATGGAAGAAAAAAAAATAATGAAATGACAACTTGGATCATTTAGGTACATAGGCTATGCTTAATGTACCTTTTACCAGTATTAGCTGTAATAAAATCATTGTTCACCTCATGTAAAACTAATATTCATGGTTATGAGCTTTAATGCTTCCGTCCTGTGAGAGAGAATATCTGGACGCTCTTTAGGTATCTGCGTGTATGTTTGTACGTATGTATGTATGTATATAAAAAAGAAAAAATGTGCACTTGTAAAATTTTTAATACGCAAGAATGGATGTATTCATCCCTCCCCCCTTTCATCTCCCAAGTAAAGATAGGAGTTCACTAGAAATGGATAAGCTTTAGAGATAAGAACATAGGCTATCGTCCTTTTATCAAATAACGCTGGGCTGCGGTGACAGACTTGACACGCCCATGCTCAAATTGTTGTTATTTTCTTAACGGGGTGTCTATTTGATATCGGTTTGTTGAAATAGATGATAGTATTAACCAAGAGATGTTTATAATACTATATATGTCCTGTGAGATCGGCGTTCAGTGATATGAATGCTTAATCAAGTGCAGTTATCATTATTGTTATTGTTGTTATTTTGAAGTTTTTTCTTCTAAACTATCAATTATGATAAAAGGTAAGCAAACAGTAGATTTATTTGATACTTACTGTATATATATACATAATTTATATAGAAGAGAAGGAAAAAAAACGAACCATTTAGTGAACTGTAATGGAAATGTATGATTATAAAAAAAAAAAAAAAGATGAATAAACCAATGGAAATATTTCGCTCACGCTTCTTGAGCCGAATCACAGGTGTAAACTGAACTAGATGCCAGTGTTCGTTTGCTAACATATCGACTCCAATTTTGTACATTTCCGAGACTGATGGTTCTACCTTATGGTGGTCCGTTCCCTTCAATGAACCTTTTTTCGAAAATACTCTCGACAAATATTCGGATAACCTTGCACAAGTTGTATATTTTTTGTTGTATATAACATTTTGTATGAAACTTTTTTCTTAACATTTGCTTGTAATATCTTATTAACAGAATAAAATATATTTGACATTATTCTATTTTTTTAATGGTTTCACTATATATCCCACCAAAACTCAAAAGTATAGTAAAGCACATTATTTGAATACAAGTTAGGGGAGATATGCATATCGACTAAGAGAGAGAGAGAGAGAGAGAGAGAGAGAGAGAGAAGAGAGAGAGAAGAGAGAGAGAGAGAGAGAGAGAGAGAGAGAGAGAGAGAGAGAAACGTGACCTTTGTTGTCTTCGTGAAGAAATAACCATTGTTCCTACGTGGACCAAAAATAATGATCTTCAGAATCTGTTGTGACAAATGCAGAGCAAAACAAACATGATTGAATAACATAATAGCGTAAATGAAGTATTTGACTCCCCTCGATTTATATGTTTATCCAAAACATGTATTTCGGATGAATGTGCAAATGAAATGTATCAAATACTTATCTTGCCATGTGAAGCCATTTCTTAATCAAATATACAAAAAATAAAATCATATCAATAATATCTATATATACTCTTACTGCGTACATGTGGGTGGAAACTATAATAGTACATATGGTAAAAGAATATATGATAATAGTTCATATGCTCTGTGGCCACATAGATGAAAAACGTAATAGTATTAGTACATAGTCACTCCTATATCCACGTGAATGAAAAAGGTAACGGTAATGGTACAAATAGCTTCTCCTGCGTCCACGTGAATGAGAAAGGTAATGGTAATGGTACAAATAGTTTCTCCTGTGTCTACGTAAATGAAAAAAAAAATTGCCTTTGCACTGGCCATACTCACAATAAGGATCATCTCAGCTTAGCCGACCCTGACGTAACAAAAGGTGAAGGAGACAAGTTTATTCCTGGCTGCACGGTTTATGGCAACGACGCCCTCCCTTCCCCCTCCCCTTCCCCTGTTAAAACTCCTTCCTCACCCTTCCTGTCGGCCAAAGGCACCGTCAGAGAAGAGAGTGAATTTCAAAGTCATTTTCTTTGATACGCGTAAGTCCATAAAGAGCCAGGGTCGTGAAGTCGTGAATCAGAGAAGGCAATTTCACCTAATTGTGTTCATTGGGCAGACTGTCAGTTTCTTAGATCTCTTAGTCCTGGTGAAAGAAAACCTTTGCTGTTGTTTTTTTTCCCCGTCATTTTATCAAGTTCTGAAGTAATGCTTGTTGATGAAAAGGGAATAAGACGCAGAGTTAAAAATAGGAAAGGAGGAGGAGGGAAAAAAATAAGAAATATCGAGACTGATATTCTTCCTCTAACTCCCCCTGGCTAAATCTTTTGGCTGAAAGTATTTATGAAAGGAAATGCCACCTTTCCCCTCGGCTTGCGATCCCCTTGCACTTCCCTCGCCGTGGTCCCTGGCGCTTCCCTCTTTTCCCCCTGCTTTATTACACACTGTTCCCTCTCCTTCTCTTCGTATGGCTGTTAATCTTTCTCACTTCTTCGTTTCTTTTCTCTCTGGACGTCTGTCTGCCTCTCTCTCTCTCGTATCCCCCGTCATGGATTTGGGATATTGGCAAACTATTTCGTCAATACGCAGTCCAAACTTTCGTAATTTTCTGCCCCAGCTAAATTTTCATAAACCTTCTTTCTTACACCTACTTCCCTCCTCCCCCTTCGCCTCCTCGCTTGCCCCTCCCCCCCCCCTCCCCCCCCCTCCCCAAGTTCCCCGCAGGGCTTGCCTCTAACTCACACAACTTTGTCTTCGCGATACTTTTTCCTTCCGCTTTCTTCTTTTTTTCTTGAGTTCCTCGCCCTTCCTTTATCCGCGGTGTTCTCTTTGCCTGCTTCGTTTCTCCTGATTCCTTCCTCGCTCTTTCTTGGGGTCTCCAGCATTCAGTATTATGTTCGAGCTCAAATCTCTTTTAAAAATCGTCTTTATTTCCATGGAAGTTCAAACACACACACACACACACACACACACACACACAAACACACACAAACACACACACACACACACACACACACACACACACACACCACACACCACACACACACACACACGCACAACACAACATTTCATGTAACTAGGCATTTCCTCAAGCTTCGACTGCGGTACATAAAACTATACTATACTAATACTAATACTATAGTAGGGTATAAGAAATCATAATGATCATTACAACAACAACGGTACAACAAATTAAGAATAACGATGATGATTGCAATAGTAGAAATAATCAGAAAATATCCCAGTTATATTTATTAAGTGAATCATTTGAGAAGGAGAAAGAAAAGAAAGAAAGAAGAATATATCCAAGATTGAACGTAGATTTTAATCGTCTTGAAATATTCTTCAACTCCTCTCTCACATTTGGCAGTGGATTAACTCGCTGGATTAACTTGCTAATCCAAACGAATTTAACGATATATATTCGTTATTCTATATGATGTCAGTGCCTTTATCATTGCAGGTTTTACCAATTCACAACATTACTGTATGAAAGATTATGGAGTAAGGTAACATGCAGAATGTAATATTTTCACGTTTTTTCTTCTTTGTTTTTTTGTTTTTGTTTTATTGGTGTGTGTGTGTGTGTGGGGGGGGTTATGAAGCTTTCTGGTCACTAATATGATTTATTTATGCCAGAACAAATGGAAAAATTAATCAATTGTCACGGCATCGAGGTTGGTTAACTTTTTTTTTTCTTTTCTTTTTTTTAATTCATGGTTAAGTATTCATGCAGACATTTCTTATGAGACAAAGATAGAGCCTGGTCCTAGTCAGTACTCTTAACTTGTAGTTTATCAGATTGAATATTATATTTGGATGTTGACGTAGCAATTAAGACTGGAAATAAAATAAAAACTGGAAGCTCATCTTGGATTCTGGTGTACTACATGTTTCTAATTCTCTTTTGAAAGAGAGAGAGAGAGAGAGAGAGAGAGAGAGAGAGAGAGAGAGAGAGAGAGAGAGAGAAAGAAAGAGAGAGAGGAGAGAGGAGAGAGAGAGAGAGAGAGAGAGAGAGAGAGAGAGACAAAGAGAGAGAAAGAAGATAGATAGATAGAGAGAGAGAGAGAAGGAAATTAAGAGAAAAATTCAACATTTTTTCTCTCTCTTATTCTCAAATATGAAATTCAACTGAGATGCATTTGGAAATAGCGTACAAATGTTCAGACTTTCAACTTTGTAAGCAAAATTGACACTAACACCAACTGGCAGGAAGGTGCTGAAAAACAAGTTTTCAAAACAACTATTTTTACGTATATGATTTAGGTCTGTGATCTTCGTGTCTGCATGTACGTGTGTGTGTGTGTGTGTGTGTGTGTGTGTGTGTGTGTGTGTGTGTGTGTGTGTGTGTGTGTGTGTGTGTGTGGTGTGTTGTGTGTGTGTGTGTGTGTGTGTGTTTTGTGTGTGTGTGTGTACGTGTGTGTACGTGTGTACGTGTGTGTGTGTGTGTGTGTGTGTGTGTGTGTGTGTGTGTGTGTGTGTGTGTGTGTGTGAGGAAAGCACTGAAAAACAAGTTTTCAAAACAACTAGTGATTTAGGTATCGTATGTATTGATGATGTGTGCGTGGGTGTATGTGTGTGTGTGTGTTTTACTTACGTGTGAGTATATTTAGAGTGACTAACTGCGTGAATGAACGAATGACTGGAGTGTGCAGTGCAAATATACATATATACTCGCACATACATATCCGACAACAAAAAAAAAACACATTCCCAATACCAACAAAAAAAAAAAGAAGAAAAAAACCCTCCCCCCCCCCCCCCCAAAAAAAAAAAAAAAAAAAACACGAATTAGGAGATAACGATAAAACGGACGGCGGGGTAACGAGACCACCCCCCTCTCTCTCCTCCCCCCAACCCAGAACTCGCTAAGGTCCGCTATCCCCTCTCCCCCCCACAACACTATAGCGACGATGCCTGAACTTTTAACGAAAAAGGGGGGCTAACAACACGCGATAAAAGTCATAGGTGGAAAGGTGGGAGAAGGAAGCGACTGGGGAGATATAGGAGACGGGGAACTCCTGGCGCGGTGTTGTTGATGGGGTAAGGGTGGGGGGAGGAGGAGGAGGGAAGGAAGAGGAGGAAAAGGAGAGAGGAGGATGGAGGAGGAAGGGTTGAAGGAGGAGTGGAGGGAGGAGGGAGGAAGGAGGAGGGCAGGAGGGAGGAGGGAATGTGTTGTGTGGTGTGTGTGTGTGTGTGTGTGTGTGTGTTGTGTGTGTGTGTTGTGTGTGTGTGTTTGCGCTCTACTCGGTCCTAAATGTTGTTCTCGTCAGTCATCCCCGTCTTTGTGACTTAAAACGGGGGAGGAAAACATGGTTGAGAGAAAAAAATCTTTCAATTCTAGTTTTAACTTTTTTCTTTCTGTAAATCTCATAAAGAATGTGTTATTCTTAAAATTCTTTTTTCTCAGCATAGCCTCGTATCTTTATTATTATTATTATCATTATCATTATTATTATCATTATTATTATTATCATTATTATTGTTATCATCCTGTTTTTTTCTTTTTCTTTCTTTCTTTTTTTACCATATCTAAATGAATATCTACACACACTTGAGACTGCTCCTTATCGACTTCTTTCAATAGGCCTACTCGTACAATCTCATCTTTTAGATATATTTTCATCGTGTCACGTGTGCAGGGATGTTGCTAAAAGGTCACTGAGATACACATATGATGACGTCATTCTAAATGTACATCGTTGTTTTCAACTTACTTTACATACATTTGCATTCCATAAAGAAAAAAGAAAAAAAATACATTCAGGGATAACAAATTTTTACTCAAAACTTTTTTTTCTTTTTTTCCCTTTTTCTGTTTTCTGGTCTATGGATTCTGCATTATTTTTTCATTTTATTTTTTTTCTTTCCCTTGAATGTCTGTCCTTTTCCTTCTCCTCTCCCTATCCCAGCTACTTCTCTCTCCCCTTCTTCGCTCTTTCCTTCTTCCTCTCTCCCTATATTTCCTCTCATTTTCCTGTCCCCCTATTCCCTCTATCATTTCCTCCCCTCTTCCCTCAGTTCTCGTCTCTCCATCCCCTCTCATTTTCTCCCTGTTTCCCCCTTTTCTCCCCATCTCCCATCACATTCCTTTCCCTCCTCCCCTACTTCTTGTCTCCTGATTTCCCCTCTCAATCTCTCCCTTAACTTCCCCCTTTTTTCCTCCCCTTCTACCCCTCCCTCCTCTCCCCACCCAACCGTTCCCTATTGCCCGTCTCCCTATACCCCCAGGGGAGGACTGCGGGGGTCTCGTTCCTAAATTTATGTAAACGCAAACTACTTGAACTTCCCCGTCGACTACATCCATTTACATAATGTAGGAGAAGCTTTGGAAGAAAGTGTTGCATCGCTCAATTTACAGAGTTCCGGAAAAGGAGAGAGAAGGAAAGAGAGGGAGAGAGAGGGAGAGAGAGAGAGAGAACACCCCTAAAAATGTCTTATATGGTTGTCATTTTTTTTTTTTTTTTTTTTTTTTTTTTTGAGTGCGCGCGATCTCCCTCTCTCTCTGGCTGAAAATCTTTTTCTTTTTGTTTCTCTTTTTTCTTTCTTCACTGGCTGAAATCTTTCTCTTCTCTCTCAAAATCTCCCTCTCTCTCTCTTCTCCGATGAAATTTCTCTCTTTCTCTCTCTCTCTCTGATGAAGATTTCTCTCTTTCTCTCTCCGTCTCCTTGTCTTGCCTTTCTCTGTCTATGTACCCTCTTTATTCTCTTCTCTCTCTCTCTTATTCTTTCTTTCATTCTCGCTTTTTCTCTCTCCTCTTGAGATATAATTTCCGCTTCATTACTTTCAGCACATTTTCTCTCATTTCATTTTCGCAGTTATCCAACGATGAATTTAAAACATACCCGTGCATTCTCACATATACGTGGGTGTGGTCTAGCCAGCTGGGTGTGGTCGGAGTGGTATCTTATCTTGATTAAGAATGACAGAAAGAAGAGATGATAAGGGTATATATGCTACTTCAAATAGGAATTGAATGTGTCCGAGTTATGCATGATTATAAAATCATTTCAAAATCGTATTCTTAGTTTGTATCCTGTGGAATACAGGTTTTGATAAATTGTCTTATTTTTCATATTAAGATACAACATTTTGCAGATATTCGTGTTTTAAAATTTCGATATATAGCCATGTTACTTGTAAACACATTTGATAACTTTTATCTAATTGCTATCTCAAACGTAGTAATATTTCAAAATGTTGCAAAAGTTCTCCAAAACAGAAAAATAAACACTCGTAAGTTATCAAATAGAACGCAGTTGGCCATGCAATATATATCCCTAGAGTCTGATCTATGAATAACATTATTCTTGCATGGGAATTTTCAGAACTGTACGTCTTCACCTCATTAATAATTTAGCCAAAGAGGAAAAGAAAACAAAAGAAATAAAGAAAAAAGAAAATTAGTCTTGCATGGAAATTTCCAAGAACTGTACATCATCACTTTATGAAATATTTAGTCAAGAAGGAAAAGAAAAGAAATGAAAAAAAGATAAATAAATATTAAATGGGAATTTTAAAAACTGTACATCTTCGATTCATGAATCATCTAATGAAAACAGAAAAAAAGAAAAGAAAGAAAAAGGCGTTTCTTTTTGTATCAATTCGCTAATCAAAATAATAATAATAATAATAATAATAATAATAATAATTAACAGATAAAAAGTACATCTGACATAAAAGAAAAATCAATCTATTTTCTAAAATAAAGTAAAATTTCTTGTGTTTCCACATAAGGTTCTCAACACAAGTAAATTTTCCTGCTGCATATAACCTTAAATATGACCCATTATTTATCAGCGACAAGATCGATAAATTTCCCAAAGAATTCTTGGAAGAAATTATTTGCTATGATTTAGCCTTTATTGCCTTTGGCTTCTGCTTCGGTAACGAGGAAACCGCCTTAAGAGTATTTCCATGTTTTAAAAATGCGAGAGACATCATAATTATATGACCAAAGATCGGTAAAAAAAAAAAAAAAAAAAAAAAAAAAAAAAAAAAAAAAAAAAAAATGCAATTGCACAAGCTCATCGTTAAATATCGGCCTGACACAGGAACCGAGCTGTGGCAGTCTTAATAAAACGGGATAATTTCACTGGGAAAATATATAACCTCGGGTCGTGTTCTTGGAGACCGCCGTTCAAATGTTACCATGAAAGTCTAGTTTCACGTTGATATAAACTATTACGTTTTGCACTCCCCTGTTTTCCTTCTTCTTCTTCTTCTTCTTCTTCTTCTATCTTTCTTTCTTTTATATCCATCTTTCTTCCTTGTATTTATCTCTTTCTTTTTCTATCTTTTTTTTCCTTTATATCTTTCTTCCTTCCTTAATATCTATCTTCTTCCTTCCTTTATTCTATCTATCTTTCTTTCTTCTATCTTTCTTCTTCTTCTTTATTCTATCTTCCTTTCTATCTATCTTCCTTTCTTTTTCTTTACGGTAGCAACGACGAGGAACAAACGATACTTATAAAACACCAACTTCATCATAACCACATAACGACAACTTTGCATTCATTACGATAAGGATCTCCCAAGTCGTTTGGTATTACAGTTCATGACCTCTGACCTCGCCTCTGACCTTGAACCGACCGGCTTAGCGTCAAACAAGGATATGGAATGAAGCTATTAGTGGATCTCCAATGTCCTATGATGGGTTTAATGAGCTTGGATCTGCCTAAGTACGATAACGTTTAATCCTAATTTGAGTGGCGATCTAGTTCGTTCTCTGTAATTAAAGGTTTGATTGTTTTGATGTTTCGTTTGGAATGTGTATTTTAGGTCATTGTGTGGTTGTGGAATGAGGGTATAAATCATTTAGGCGTATCACTTTATTTTGATGGGGTTTAATGATTAATTATGGGTTATTTTAAAGTATAGAAACTATCAAGAAGTGAATTTATATGCAAAGTACTATTTAAGTAAAACATTTATTTTTACGACCCAAATGCTATATCAATGATATTTCTTGCTTTTATTGATTTTGCATTATACAGTGGCATAAGTTTCTTTGTAACTATATTCCCTTAGTGTGTGTGTGTGTGTGTGTGTGTGTGTGTGTGTGTGTGGTGTGTGTGGTTGTGTGTGTGTGGTGTGCGTGTGTGTGCGTGTGCGTGTGCGTGTGCGTGCGTGTGCGTGTGCGTGTGCGTGTAGCGTCGTTTTGTTTGTCTTAGGTTACATGACATAGCGTCAGGTTAATCTGACTTAAATAAAACTTATCAGGTTAAGTTAGGTTAAGTTAGACTCGCTTTGTTTAGGTTAGTAGGTTAGATTAGTTTGACATGGACCCCCGGAGGAATATAGAAAACGGAGCACATGAGAACCGGGGGGGACATCAGTATACACCTTTTTGCCCCAATTCTCTTTATGAATAACATTTCATACAGGTTCATACAAGCATTATGCATCGTGTTTCGTAAATGTTCAAAGAAACAACCGATTTTCAGTATGTATAATACAAATTGTGATGAAATCTTTCTTGTTACACACAATAGACTGCGCATTCAAAATATCTTTAAAAAATGTATTTGACGTTTCTATAAAACAACAACAAAAATATTAACTAACCAAACTCCAGCACAACGAATTAAGATTAACGATACGTGACACGTTGGTATACATACACACAAACACACGAACGCACGTATATACACATGTTTCTACATACATTACAGTATGCGTAGTATGATAACAGAGATATAACGTAACGAGCTCACGCGTGGAAAGCCACATCAACATAACGATTTTGCAGTCATTAAGATCAGACCTGACACTGCATGCAAATGATCGTGCTTTAACCAGGGGCATGCAATATAGGCATACAGGGGGGGTTGCTGTGATAATGTATCCGTGCATATTGCTGTAAGGAAAGAATGAGAGGAAGAAAGACGAACACGCACACGCACACGCACACGCACACACACACACACACACACACACACACACACCACACACACACGCACACACACACACACACACACACACACACACACACACACACACACACACACACACACACACACACAACACACACACGCACACACACACCACACACACACACACACAAGACCCAGGTAAAAAGTAAAGTTTTCCGAACCTATGCATGTGATATACTTTTTCCACTAAGTTTAAAAACTATTTAAATTATTTACCTGAAGAAACCGGAAGATTGGCGTCCACTTGAAAGACACTTGGTAACTGCTACGGATTCTTACACATAAAACCACCGAAAAAAACACATTTTTATTATATATAAACTTAATATTTTCTTTACTGATAGGAATTTTTAACTGAGAC
>NW_020868350.1:581016-584936 GCF_003789085.1 Penaeus vannamei
TCCAATCTCATTCATACCTTTTCATTATCTATCTATCTATCAATCTAGAGTATCTATCAAGAAAACAATTACCTAAACCTCGAATATCCGAGAGGCTTTTGCCAGTGACGTCACAAACAACCAATCAAAGCCTATAGTTTAAAATACTTCCGGTTCATTTAACGACTCCAGGAGACGGTGTCTTTGATCCCGAATCTATTATGAACGTGGACTGGGATTAAAATGTGAGTCCAAAATTAATTTATTATCTATTCCTCTCTTTATCAGTTTATATATCCATATTTAGTAATTCATATCTATATCTTTATGTATATCTCATTATCTTCCGTGTTTGTTGGTTTATCTTATATGTATATATAATTCTTCAACTTCATTTACTTATTTGGTGATATTATGCTTAAGTAAAAAAATCTCTGAGTATTACTTCGTTGTCAAATATACGAAGTAAATAAATAAAAAAAAAAAAAAAAAAAAAACATTTGCTGAAATACATGAACACTTAATAGAGTTGCATTTCATTTGTGACATTAATGGTGAAACTTTCGAAGCAACGGATAGATAAATTTCTGTATATATATTTTTTTACAACTGAGAACATTATAATATGTGTAAAGTCAAGTCGAGATAGCGAATATACCTAAAAAAAAAAAAAAAAAAAAATCAAAATAATTCCTAATTTCACAATACACACACACATGAGATGAACAACAAAAACAAAGAGATGAATAATAACAACAACAATAATAATAATAAAAATGATAATAATAGAATAGCTAAGCCTTTATCTTGTTAGTGACATGATAAAGAAAGAAATATACAGAAGCCAACAAGCAAAAACTCATCTCTTTTCTACCGCCGAAAAAATAAGTAGATAGACAAGCATTGCGGTTTATATATTATTTAGAAGAATTTGTTCCTGTGAAGTTCAAGAAGACACACGCAAACAAACAAAAACACGCACTCAAATAAACACACACAAACATATACGCTCATACAAACACATACGCAAACAACCCCCCCCCCTCCACACACACACATACACACGCACGCCTACACACACACACACGCACACACACACACACACACACACACACCACACACACACACACACACACACACAACAGCACACACACACACACACACAACACACAACCACGTCGCAAAGAAGCAAACACCGCCCGTACTCCCAGCGCCGTCGCGAGAGAGAGGGGGGCTGCAAACTCAAAAATATCTAAAAAATATACAAATCTGAAATGGCTGCCTGTAATGTCGTCCTCACCATTGCCGGGAACAACATGTCTGAGCACCAACCCTCCTAGCGGCGCCGCGGCAAACACCATAAAAAGCTGTAACGGACCAACATCGCGCGCTGGCCATCATAAAAGAGCCAAAAGAGGAGGCGCCTAAACTGCCATTTATATTACAACTAGATATTCTGCAGGGTAGAAAAAAAGATGATAAGTATCAACACGGAAGATACGATGGCTAAAAAAGCGTCTATATATTGCACGGCCAAGGAATTATCACCAGACATCTGAGAGAGAGAGAGAGAGAAAAAAGAGGGAAATTCGGCGCCATAGGCCATAACAAGAATCGACCAGGGGGAAAAAAATCATCCCCAAAAAAACAACAAAAAACGCAAAAACAAACAAAAAGAGAGAATGATACAGACTCTACCAAAGCTGACGGTCATAAAATAGCCCCTGGGAGAGAGATAAAGCCAAGCTGTCACAGGCTAAAAGTGACAGCAGGAGAGCGAGGGTTGGGAAGGCTTCGTGACGCTAGTTGTTTACACTTGTCCTCGCTCGTTGTCCAGTCCATGAGTAACGACCTGACTGGCCTCTCGCCTCTCATTTAGCCTCCCTGGTTCTCGGTGACTGTTCGTAGCCACGTTCTCTAAGGAGGGGGAGGATGAGATGGATTAAGGGACGCTGGATAGAAGGGGCGGGGATAGAGAAAAGGGATAGGGAGGAAAGAGCGAGATAATGGTGGTTGAGGATTCTTTGATCAGCTGTTCTGGGAGTTGTGGATATATATATTTTTTCTCTCGTAGGATAGGCTATGGGGATGTATGTGTTGGGTATATTAGCTTATTGGAGAGGATGGGTATGAGGGATAGAGAAAAGGGATAGGGAGGGAAGAGCGAGATAATGGTGGTTAAGGATTCTTTGATAAGATGTTCTGGGAGTTGTGTATATATTTTTTTCTCTCGTAGGATAGGCTATGGGGATGTATGTGTTGGGTATATTAGCTTATTGGAGAGGATGGGTATGAGGGATAGAGAAAAGGGATAGGGAGGGAAGAGCGGGTAATGGTGGTTAAGGCTTCTTTGATCAGCTGTTCTGGGAGTTTGGATATATTTTTTTTCTTTCGTAGGATAGGCTATGGGGATGTATGTGTTGGGTATATTAGCTTATTGGAGAGGATGGGTATGAGGGATAGAGAAAAGGGATAGGGAGGAAGAGCGAGATAATGGTGGTTAAGACTTCTTTGATCAGCTGTTCTGGGAGTTGTGTATATATTTTTTTCTCTCGTAGCATAGGCTATTGGGATGTATGTGTTGGGTATATTAGCTTATTGGAGGGGAAAGGAGGGGGAGGTGGGTATGAGGGATAAATAAGGGATAAGGATAGAGGGAGGAAGAAGGTAGGCAAGAAAGGAGGGGTCGTTTCAATGGGCATTTAAGAATTGTTATTGTTGTTATGATTATTGTTATTATTATTATTAATATTATTATTACCATTATTATTTTTTTAATTATTGTTATTATCATTATCATTATCATTATTATTATCATGATCATTACCATTCTCCTTATAATTATTATCACCATCCTTCTTATCATATTATAGCAGTAATATTCTGTCATCATCCGTATCATATTTTGATACTTTATGCACATCATAGTCACGCTTTATGCACATCATAGTCACGTAAACACATCTTTACACATACAGACAATCACACACACACACACACACACACACACACACACACACACACACACACACACACACACACACACACACATACACATACACATACACATACACATACACATACACACCGCACGCAGACCCATCACGCAATATAAATGTATAAACAGTGCAATTAAGCAAGACCTAATATATTTTTAACATCAGCTTATTTTATGTTTGGTTTATAAGTTTGGTTTATAAGTTTGTTTTATAAGTTTGGTTTATAAGTTTGGTTTATGACTTTGGTTTATAAGTTTGGTTTATAAGTTTGGTTTATAAGTTTGGTTTATAAGTTTGGATTATAAGTTTGGTTTATAAGTTTGGCTTATAAGTTTATTTTATAAGTTTGGTTTATAAGTTTGGTTTATAAGTTTGCCCCACAACTTGCCTGATAATTTTTTCGCTTCGCCCGACCTCAGAACAAACGCCGATCGTCGACAAAATGCTCCGCCATGATGACACAGCATTAACGAGGGAACAAAAAAAAGAAAAAAAAAAAAAAGGAAAAAAAAATCTTTGTGCAAATGGCGAATTTGACGAACCAACAAGAACAGCGTGGTCTTGTTTTCTCCTCTTTTCTTTTTCTCCCTTTTTCTCTCCCTCTTTATTATCTTTTGCTTTGTGTTTGTGTTTGCTTCTGTTTGCGCTGGAGGAAGGGAAGACCTGGAGAATAATGGATAAATGGAAATTTAAGCTTGTGTGATGTGCAGAGAAGGAAGATGGAGAAGGAGAAGGGAGATGAAGAAGGAGAAGGGAGAAAGAGAAGGAGAGGAGAGGAAAGGAAATGAGAGAGTAAGAGACGTAAGGTGAGATGAGATGTGAGGAGATGAGAGGTGAAGTGAGGTGAGGAGAGGAGAAGAGAGGAGAGGCGAGGAGAGGTAAGCTGAGGAGAGGAGGGGAAAGGTGTGGAGAAGAAAGGAGAGGAGAGGAGAGGAAGGGAGC
>NW_020868350.1:586538-589038 GCF_003789085.1 Penaeus vannamei
AACTTAATTGTATGTCTAATCGACTTGTCTTTTCCTCCGCTTCACAACCTCTCGCAGTCCTTTCTCCCTTCCTCTACCCCTTCGCTCCGCTGCCCCATCCGGTCCTTCCCTTTCCCTCCGCTGCTTGTCTTTCACTCCACTCACTCCCTGCTCCACTCCACTCCTCCACCCCTCCCTTCCTCCTCCTCCTTTCCCTCCCCCTCCCTCCCCCCCCATTTCCTCCACCCCCTCCTCCTTCCCTCACTCCTCCACCTCTCCCTCCCTTTCCCTCCCCCTCCCTTCCCTCCTTCCTTTCCCTCCTTTCCTCCCTCCCTTTCCCTCCCTCCTCCCTCTCCTCCGCAGCGGCGGCGCGAGGCCAAGGCGGTCAAGCGCGCCGCAGCGTCCGCCGCGAGATCTTAATAAGCAGCCCGTAATGCTCCAAACAATTAAGCCTTTTGTGCTTAACACCTCCGCGACCTCCAGCGCCGGCCAGTTCGGGAGTGGCTCGTTAGGGCGAAAGTCCGGCGGCGTTTGCAGGCGGCGATCGACCAAGCGCGCGCCGTCGTTGGCTGGCTTATGATCCGGCATCCGTCATTGTTGCCAGCTTTGGCTGAGCAGTTTCATCACCGTTACCGCTCGCGCCCCGCTGTTGATGCAGCCGTAAAGTGGGGGGCTATCAGCGGCGCTAACAAGCTGCGTGGTGATGCGCGCGGCGTGTGGTGATGGTGGTGGAGGGGGGTGGGGGTGGGGCTGGTGGTGCGACCTCGCTCGGATCACGTGATGGTGGGAGGATGGTGATGGAAATGATGATGCAGTCGCGCCGGAGCTGCTGGGTGGTGGTGATGGTGGCGAGGGGTGGGGGTGTGGGGGCTGGGGGGTGCGACCTCGCTCGATCACGTGATGGTGGGAGGATGGTGATGGGAATGATGAGGCAGTCGCGCCGGAGCTGCTGGGTGGTGGTGATGAGGCCACGTCGGCATAGCTGGCACGAGGCGATGGTGGTGTTGAAAATGGCGATATAATCCGAATGGTGATGAACCCTTTTTGCTGCGATTCGAAATTTGGGTTTTGATGATGATAATGATCATCACAACAACAACTATTGCAATAATACTGTAGTAACATTTTTTATATCATTCCTATGATTATATATTGCTATTGTTATGCTTCTTCATATCATTATCATTGTATTATATTATATTGCCATCACCCATCATATGATCATCATAATGAAGATGAGGGTGATGATAATAGTAATAATGATGATAATATTGATGATCATGATGATTATATCATTGGTATTGATAAACTGATAATGATTATAGAAATGATAGTTATGTTATTGATATTGGTATTATATTATTGATATTATATATTTATTATTATTATTAACATCACTGCCATCATCATTATCATTATATAAATTATCTTTATTGTTATTATTTCATCATTATGATGATGGTTATTAAGTATTATCATTATTGTTGTTATTATTATTATTATTTTTTTATATTATCATTATCATTATTCATTATTATTATTATATTATTATTATTATTATTATTATTATATTATTATATTATCATCATCATTATTAATTGTCATCATCATTATTATTATCATAATTATTGTTAGTAGTATTAGTAATATTTTTATCATTACTATTTTTATCATAATTATCATAATTTTCATTATCATCATTGTTATTATTGTAATTTTTATCATTATTATCGATTTTGTTGTATTATTATTGCAATATTTAGAATATTATAATTAATGTTACTGCTTCTATATTGAATATTATTATTGTTATTATCATTATTGTTATAATTACTATTATTATTATCAATTATTATTATTGGTCTTAGTATATCATAATGATAGAAACAATAATGATTACAAAATAATAATAACAATAATAATATTAATAATAATACTATTACTTTTGCTATCTTCATTATTATTATTTTGTGTATCATCATTAGTAATACTGACAACGTCACTAGAATTATCATCTTCATCTTACTGGGAGTGATAGAAATAGTAATGATGATATGAATGAAATGATTGCTTTAAAAATGTTGAATCGGATTCCTACGAATTTCAAACATTTGCCAAGTAGTATTCATAGCGTCTCCCATATCATCTAGGACAAGATAGAAAGAAAAAGGAAGAAGAAATATAAAAAAATTGAAATTAGAAAAAAATATCTATCTTTCCCCTTTCCAAAGCGTCGCGTAATAATAATAATAATATTACTTTTGCTATCTTCATTATTATTATCATTAGTGTTATCATTAGTAATATTGATAATGTTACTTGAATTATCATTTCTATCTTACTGGCAGTGATAGAAATACTAATGATGATATGAATGAAATGATTGCTTTAAAGATGTTGAATCAAATTCCAGTGAATTCCTACGAATTTCTAACATTTGGCAAGCGTCTCCCATATCATCTAGGACAAGATAGAAAGAAAAAGGAAGAAGAAATAATTTAAAAAAATTAAATTAGAAAAA
>NW_020868350.1:606538-614038 GCF_003789085.1 Penaeus vannamei
AGAGCGGTGAGGAAGCTGAGGCTGGGTTATAGGAGCGGGAGGAAGGGTGGTGATGGTGAAGAGTCTGGGTTCCAGCGGGGAGTGATGGTGAAGATAGCGAATGATAGTGAGTGATAGTGAAGATAGTGAGTGTTGGTGAGGGATGATGAGGAGTGATGGTGAGTGATGGTGAAGATAGCGAGTGATGGTGAGAGAAGGTAGTGAGTGATGAGTGATAATGAAGATACCGAGTGATGAAGAGGAGTGATACTGAAGATACGAGTGATGAGAGGAGTGATAGTGAGATGGTAAAGGAAGATAGTAACGATTGATAGTGAAGATAGCGAGTGATGGTGAGGGGAAAAAATGAATAAAAAAATAAATAACAAGGTGCGTAGGAGACCAGAGCACGGAGCCGACTCTCAGAAATCACCCGGCATTGGAATACCATCGATTGTGCTCTAATGACTCGCATGTTATTGAATATAAAGGTCAAGGTTCATACGCCATTTCCCATCTCTTTTCTTTTTATTATTAATTATCCGAGCAAGATGCGCAAGTCTCTCCGAAATGGGAGAGATAAGGACGTTATTATTTTCTATCGAACGAGACTTGAACCACGAATCTTCGAATCTCAATGACTCGAAGCTTCGAATCTCAACGACTCGAAGCTTCGAACGACTCGCGACCGAGAAGCACGACTCGGGCTGGGAAGTAAAGCCGCCAAAAAGTAAATAAATAGATAAATAAAGATAGAAAATGAAAATAGATAAAAAATGATAAAACGGTGGGTGGGGGAATGGGGATGGGGATGGGGGGGAAGAAAAAGGAAATAAATGAATAAATAATAATAGAAAATAAAGATAGATAAAAGAATAAAAACGGTGGATGGTGGATGGGGATGGGGATGAGGAGGGGAAGAAAAAGAAGATAAATAAATAAATAATAGAAAATAAACATACATAAAATAATAAAACGGTAGGTGGGGGATGGGGATGGGGAGGAAGAAAAGGGAAATATTTACGTGGGATTAAAGAGGAAGAACCGGGCGGGGAGTATTAAACATGGATGCAAAAGGTGGGGGTTAAAGAAGACCATCGCGGAGACAGTTTGGGGTCTTGCTTGTACGGCTTCGCGGGGGAGGGGGGGGGGAGGGTGATGTGAGAGGGAGGGGGAGGGGGGTGAAGGGGAGGGAGGGTGAAGGGGAAGCGAGATGGAGTGGGTGGGGTGAAGGGGAGGCGAGAGGGAGGGGAGGTAGTTGAAGGGGAGGCGAGAGGGGAGGGGGAGGAGAGAGGTGGGATGTGGGAGGGTGATGCGAGAGGGAGGGGGGAGGTGGTTGAAGGGAGGCGAGAGGGAGGGGGAGGGGTGGGAAGGGAAGCGAGAGGAGGGGGTGAGGTGAGGATGATGCGAGAGGGAGGGGAGGCGAGTTGGGAGGGGTGGGTGAAGGGGAAGCGAGAGGAGGGTGATGCGAGAGGGAGGGGGTGGGGTTAAAGGGAGGCGAGAGGGAGTGGGTGGGGTGAAGGGGAAGCGAGAGGAGGGGGTGAGGTGAGGGTGATGCGAGAGGGAGGGGAAGGGGTGGGGTGAAGGGAGGCGAGAGGGGAGGGGGTGAGGTTAGGGTGATGCGAGAGGGAGGGGGTGATGCGAGAGGGAGGGGGAGGTGGTTGAAGGGGAGGCGAGAGGGAGGGGAAGGGGTGGGGTGAAGGGGAGGCGAGAGGGAAAGGGTGGGGTGAAGGGGAAGCGAGAGGAGGGGTGATGCGAGAGGGAGAGGGAGATGGTTGAAAGGGAGACGAGAGGGAGTGGGTGGGTGGTGAGGAGGCGAGAGGAGGGGCTGAGGGAGAGGTGATGCGAGAGGGAGGTGGAGGTGGTTGAAGGGGACGAGTTGAGGGGAGGCTAGAAGAAAGGAGGTGTAGGAGCGAGGTGAAAGGGAGGCGAGAGGGAGCGGGTGGGGTGAAGGCGAAGCGAGAGGGAGGGAGTGGAGTGAAGGCGAAGCGAGAGGGAAGGGGTGGAGTGAAGGGAAGCGAGGTGAGGAGATGGAGTGAAGGGGAGGCAAAGGGAGTGAGTAAATGAAGGGAAGCAAAAGGGAGGGTTGGTTAAAGGGGAAATGAGGGGATGATGGGTAAGATGAAAGGGAGACAAGGGTTCAAAGGGTAAGATGAGGGGGGGAGTGAGGAGGGGGTAGGATAGAGGAATGTTAAGGGAGCGAGAGAGAGTCAAAGGTAAGGGATAGGATGGAGGGGAGACGAGGAGGAAGGGATAGGAGGATGGGGAAGGGGGAGAGGAGGAGGGGGAAGGGGGAAAGGGAAGGGGGAGGAGGAGGAGGGGAAGGCGTAGGGCAAGGGGAAGGGTTTGGGAGAAGGGGGGAGGTGAGTCGTGAGGGTCCGTGGCACTAAGTAGGGGACGTGAAAGGGACTTGGAAGGAAGGCGTGGGTGAGCAGAAAGTAAGTTTGTTCATTATGTTTGTGTGTGTGTGTCTGTGTGTGTGTGTGTGTGCGTGTGTGTGTGTCTCTGTGAGTGCGTGTGTGTGTGAGTTGTGTGTGTGTCTGTGTGCGTGAGTGTATAGTTGTGTGTGATGTGTGTCTGTGTGCGTGTGTGTGTGTGTGTGTGCGTGTGTGTGTCTGTGTCGTGTGTGCTGTGTTGTGTGAAGTGTGTGTGTGGTGTGTGTGATGTGGTGTTGTGTGTTCTGTGTGCGTGTGTCTGTGTATGGTAAGTGTGTGTGCGCTGTGTGTATGCGTGTGTCCGTGTGTTGTGCGCGATGCGTGCGGGTATTTTAAGTTACCAAGGAAAAATATACACGTCATATAAGTATGCACCGTGCCTTGGTGGGTACGAAGATGATCAGCAAGGAATATGAATGGGGGTAAAAGGTGCTCGCTCGCAGGGTACAGGACGTGGCACGAAGGAATACCAGAGCCGGGGACTCAGAAGGAGAATGGGCGACGGAAAACACATGGTCGAAGAGGTCGAGGTGTTTGTTGACGTCTCAGACCTGGGCCAGCGTCGCGGCAGTCAACAGAGAAGCTACATTGTTTTCACTTTTAATTAAAGAAAACAAGGGTTTCGGATCTTGCTCGAAACAATAGAGATGCAGTAGGTGAGTTCTGGGAAAAGTGAGTAGATTATAAACATATCTTTGTTCCTGTGAATATGTTATTGTTATGCTGTTGCGGAACTCTACGGCTATAAATCCACGTTTCGTTAGTTTTTTAAAGTAATATAATGGGTTAAGATATATATATTATATATATATATATATATATATATATATATATATATGTATGTGTGTATGTATATGTGTGCGTGTGCGTGCGTGTGTGTGTGTGTGTGTGTGTGTGTGTGTGTGTGTGTGTGTGTGTTGTGTGTGTGTGTGTGTGTGTGTGTGTGTGTGTGTGTGTGTGTGTGTGTGTGTGTGTAATATATATAATAATATATATATATATATATATATATATATATATATATATATACATATACATAATATATACATATACATGTGTGTATATATATATATATATATATATATAATATATATATATATATATATATATATATATATATATATATATATTGTATATATATTGTATATATATACATATACATGTGTGTGTGTGTATATATAATATATATATATATATATATATATATATATATATATATATATATATATATATATGTATATATATATGTATATATATATGTATATATAATGTATATATGTATATATATATATATGTATATATATATGTATATATATATATATATATATATATATGTATATGTATATATATATATATATAATATATATATATATATATATATATATACATACATAAATATACATATTTGTGTGTGTGTGCCTATGTGTCCCTGTGTATTTGAGTGAGTGAGTGTGTTGGTGTCGCGTGCAAGCATCTAGATACCCATAGATTCCCTCATCTACCAAATGACTAATCAGGCACTCACACTCTTTGCCTCTCCTTCGCTCTTGCTTATTTTTGCCTCCGTTATTTTCTATTCTATCCTCTATTCTATTTTGATTGTTGTCTTCCTCCTCATATCGCCCCGTTTCCCTCCCCATCGTGACGTCGACTCACATTCCCCCTCCTAAATCTATTCCTCTCCCGCTTACTCATTCATCGTGCAGCTTTTGTTCTTCCCACGATAAATCGCCCTTTCTCTTGCTCCCTCTTTCCTTTATTCGGCGGGAGCACGCGCGCGGGGAAACGGGGCTGTGATTGTGTGTGTTTTGTAGGTGTGTGATGTGTATTGTGGGTTTGGGTGTGTGGTTGTAGGTGTGTGTTTGTAGGTGTGGGGGTGTGTTTGTAGTGTGTGTGTGTATATTGTGGGTTTGGGTGTGTATTGTGGGTGTTTGTTGATGTGTGTGTGTGTGTGTGGATATGTATTGGTATTTGTGTAATGTGTGTGTGTATGTATTGTGTGTTTGTGTGATGTGTGTGTTTTCTTGTGTGTGCGTGAATGTGTAATGTGTTTTTGCGTGAGTGCGTAGGTGTGTAAGTGTGAATGTGTGTGTGTGTGTGTTTGTCCTTGTGTGTGAATGGGCGTGAGCGTAAGTACATGCATGTATGATTTATGTCTCCGCGCTGGCGTTTGTCCCTTTGTAAATCCGCTTATAAATCATCTCGACGAAGAGGCCTGTTTAAATCCAATAGAACTTTCGTGGTCCTCGCATTAAGTTTCACGCTGTTTTGACCCGCCTGTGTAAGTATCCCCATAAAACAGGCTCTGAATAGGAGCTGGAATGTCCCCTCCATGAATATGTATCAAATTAGTGCGTTTAATGATGGCTGCTAGAGTACACCCTAAACATATATTTATATGTATATAAAACGTTGGGTTGAGAGAGGGGAGGGAGGGGGGGAGGGAGGGAGAGAGAGGAGAGAGAGAGAGAGAGAGAGGGAGAGAGAGGAGAGAGGGAGAGAAAGTGAGAGAGGAGGGAGAGAAAGTGAGAGAGGGAGGGATAGTAAGTGAGAGAGAGAGAGAGAGGGAGAGAGAGAGAAGAGAGAGAGAGAGAGAGAGAGGAGAGAGAGAGAGAGAGAGAGAGAGAGAGAGAGAGAGAGAGAGAGAGAGAGAGAGAGAGAGAGAGAGAGGGGCGTGTGTGTTTATGTGTGCGTATGTGTGTTTGTATTTATATATACCCAGAGCAAAATCTCGTAAACCTTTCCTCCTACTTAACGTTCGTCTGACCAGCGTCCATTTCGGTTATTTTTAAACAGGATTTGAATTGGCTTCGTTTAACGTTATCCGGAGTCAGATAAGCTACATCAACTATCGGTCCCCAGATAAGGATACCTTATCGTATAATGAAATCTACTTCTAGGAACTCTCGGCATCTTGAGTTCCGCTACATCTTCAAAAAACGTAAATCTCGAACATATTCGTTTTGGCTTGCTATTTTATTTCAGATTATTATCATTATTATTGTTTTATTTATTTATTTATTATTTATTTTTTATTTTATTTTTTTTTTTTTTTTTTTTTTTGAGAACGAAGCGTGGAAGAGTCGGGGTCTCTATCACGTGACTTCTTATCAACAACCGAAGTGACCTCGTTTACGAACCACAAAATAGGCAGAGAGACAACCTGACATCCACAAAACCAACGCCGCCCGTGAACTACTTTTTTTTTTTGTACCATATAATAGAGCGGCAATCAATACTGTGAAGGGGGTCTCTACACGCCTCCAGACTGGCAACCCAAGGGGGCCTCTCTACGCCTACTAATTAGGAGTGGTAATTATACACTGGCAACCCTTTAGTCGCCCCATCGTGCGGCCGTCAAGTGTTGCCCTCTGAAGATCACTCCATTATGCATAACTAACCACACGTTCAACAAGGGGTCTTCATTACGGCGGGCCGGACACGGTTCGTGGACCGCCCCTTCATGAGCCAATTTGTCCCGCGGTTCCTTGTCAATACGTCACTCTTCCCGGGTCACCGTGGCTGCCCCCTGACCTCTCTGACCTTCCGCGCTCGTTTTGGGGTGACCCTGCTTCCTCCTTTTATCCTTATTAACAAGGTTAGTTACAGTTCTGTCTGTCCTCTTTGTGTACAGAACCCCTTTTGTGTCCTAATTCATCATTCAATATTCCCCGTGTTTGCTCTTCGTATAGGTCCCTTGCCTTCCCCTCCCCGTCTCTTTCCTAGCTGCCGGCCGCTCTTCCTCTCTCGTTCCCTTCTGCGTTCCCCTTGCCCTCTCCCGTTCCTCTCCCTCTCCCTCCTCTCCCGTTCCCCTTGCCCTCTCCCTCTTCTTCCCGTTCCCTTCCCCCTCTCCCGTTCCCCTTCCTTCCTCTCCCTTCCCTTCCCCCTCTCCCGTTCCCCTTTCCCTCCCTTCCCCTCTCCCTCTCCCTCCCCTCTCCCGTTCCCCCCTCTCTCGTTCCCCTTGCCCTCTCCCCTCGCCCTTAAGGTTGATATATGGTACACTCAGAGTTAGCGATTGCCTTAATGCCGTAGAGGGGGCTGCAGCACCGCCTCCTCGAGGGTCACTGATCACTTTTCAGAAGGATATGACGTCACGTTTAAGTAAAAAAAAAAAAAAAAAAGAAAGAAAGAAAGAAAGAAGAAAGAAAGAAAGAAAGAAAGAAGAAAGAAAGAAAGAAAGAAAGAAAGAAAGAAAGAAAGAAAGAAAGAAAGAAAGAAAGAAAGAAAAAAAAAAAACTCTGTTCGGTTCGGTGTTCATCAGTGTCGGAATTTTATTGCTCTGTTCAGCGAAAGGTTGAACTTCGGTGTCAGGGAAGGACGTGGGTTGTCTTTCTTTTCTTTTTTCTTTTTTTTTGTTATTTGTGTTTCTCGGGAGTTTCGCTTTGTCTTGTATTTAACACCCTCTCCTCTTCTCTTTCTTCTCATTCTATTCCTTGTTTATGTTTCTCGGGAATTTCGGTCTGTCTTGCGTTTAACATCCTCTCTTCTCTCTCTCACTTTATTCGTTGCTCCGTGTTTTCTTTTTCGTTGTATTTTTTTTCCTTTACCTCTTTTGCGATGTTATATCTGAGCTGGTAAGGGAGTGAATGTTGCAATATTTCCCTGAAGTCACTTTAGCCACTTGTCTTTACTGGTTTAGCAAAAGAAGAAGAAGAAGAAGAGGAAGAAGAAGAAGAAGAAGAAGAAGAAGAGGAAGAAGAAGAAGAAGAAGAGGAAGAAGAAGGAAGAGGAAGAGGAAGAAAGAAGAAGAAGAAAGAAATCGTAAATTTCTCCCCTCCTTATAATTTCCTTCTCTTTATCGTTATAAACCTTACTAGCTACATGGGAAAAAACGTTATTTTTTACCCCATTTTTTCCCGGCGTCAGACAGTGCATTTCACTTGATGGTGTGTACATGTTAGCGATGATTAACATGCCAGTAATGTGCCGTTGCGTTCCGTCCAAAGCCTCGGGATTGGCGTGGATCGTTACTTCCGTCGGTCGCATGATGATGTAAAAAATTTCGGCGCTGATCACAAAATAAACGCCGGCCGGTATAATTTCACATTAGCGTTTAGCGCAATGCACGCCGGGGGGGGGGGGGGGG
>NW_020868350.1:621538-629403 GCF_003789085.1 Penaeus vannamei
CCTTCATCCCTTCCCTCCTCCCTCCTCTCTCCCTCCTCCCCCAAATCCTCCCAAAAGGGACATCCATATAAGGACACCCAACACGCAGACCCGAGAGACGAGGTCAACAAGGGCGATTTTACACCGTCGTCGACACCGTTTCCTGAGCCTTATCGACCCCTCCCTCGACGCTCGGAAAGGGAAGGACCCAAGGAGGTGGCCGAAGGATCGCCTCGAAGGACGACTTAAGGAGGAGGAATGGAGGGGCGTCCCGTTAAGGGCATTTCCTCCGTGGACGTCGAGGGTTCTCCTCTCTCTCTCCCCTGGGACGGCTGGAGGAGAAGAGGGGGTGGGGTGGGGGGGGGGGTAGGGGGGGTAGGGGGGGTAGGAAGGGTGGGGAGGGAGTGGAGGGGGTAGGGGGTAGGAAGAGGAAGTAGGGGGGGGGGGGGAGGGTAAGGGGGGTAGGGGAGAGGGTAGGGGGAGGGTAGGGGGGTAGGAAGGAAGGGGGAGAGAGGGGGAGGGGAGAAGGGGAAGGGAAGGGGAAGGGAAGGGAGAGGGAGGGGACAGAGGAGGAGAAGAAGGGGGTAGGGGGTAGGTAGGGGAAGGGGGGTAGGGGAGAGGGAGTGGGTTAAAGGGAGGGGACAGAGAGGAGAAGATGGGGGTAGAGTAAAGGGAGGGAGTAAGGGAGGAAGAGGGAGGGGGGACAGAGGAGGAGGAGAGGAAGGGGAAGGAGAGAGGGGAGAGAGAAGGGAGAGGGAGAGGAAGAGGAGAGGGAGGGAGAAGGGCAGAGGATAGAGGGAGAGGAAGAGGGTAGGGGAGAGGGAAGGGGATAGAGGGAAGGGAGAGGGAGAGGGAGGGGGGAGGAAGGTGGTTTAGAGGAAGGGAAGAGGGAAGGGGAGGGAAGCAGAGGAGAGGGAGAGGAAGGGGGTGCTTTGAGGGGGTTAAAGGGGGGGGCAGTTGTTCGTTGATGCAAGGATTTGTTTTATCATTGTTATTGTTATTATCATTACAATCATTATCATTGTCATTGTTATTATTGTCTTCATTATTATCATAATCATCATTATCATTATTCTATGATCATTACTATTATCATTGGTATCATTATCACTATTATTTTCATCGCTATTTTGACTATTATAATCATTATTAATCATTATCATCATTGTTGTCAATTTTATCATTATCAATATAATTTTCAATATTAATACCATTGTCATTGTTATCATTATTACTATTATCATTATCATTATTAGTATTAGTAGTATTATCAAGATTATTATTATTGCTATCATCATCACATTTTCATCAATATCATTATCATTATTAGTATTATTACTATTACAACAATAACTATTGTTCTTCATAATATTATCATAATTATTACTATTAATATGATTATCATTATCATAATTTCTATTATCACTCTTGTTATCATCACAATCATCATTATCATTATTGTTATTTTTACCATCATTATTACTGTCATAATTATCATTTTCATTATTATGATAATCGTCATTATTGTTTGTATAATTGTTAACATTATCATTCTTGTAATCATCATCATTACTATCATTATGATTATCATTACTATTGTTATTGTTGTTATGATTATCGTTATCATTATTATTGTCATTAGCTGCCTGGAATATAGTATCGCGAGGTACGCAGTCTGTTTATATATAAATTCAGGGACGGTAATTTCTTGACGACGTTCGCATGCAGTGCTATAATTTTAAAAATATAAACATTAAAATAGTAACAATATCAGGTATCATTGTAGCGATAATCATTACTATTATAATTTTAAATATTATAATTATTGTCATTTCTATTATTATCATTAATATTATCATTTTTATTATTCTTTACTATTATAATTTTTATAATTATCGTTATCACTATTACCGTTATTTGTATTATCATTAATATATGTTTAAATTACTATTGCTATTATTATTACTGTTCTTGATGTTGCTGTAATCATCACTATCGGTATAGTTTTCATCATTATTATGATCATTAATGTTATCATTGTTGTTATCAATATCATTTAATATCATGACTATCATTATAATTTCTATTATTATTATTATCAATTTTATTGCTATTGTTGATATTGTTCAATATCATTATAATTGTTACGTTTATCATTATCATTATCATCACTGTTGTTATTATTATTATTATTATTATCGTTGTTGTTGTTATCATTATTACCATTATTGTAAGAATTTTTATTATTGATGTTATCATGAGCATTGACCACCATCTTCATTATAATCATTATTATTTCTATTTCTGCTATTATAATTATCATTATCATCATTATCATTGTCATTCTTCTTATTAGAGATCTTTTCATATTTGTTATAATCATCATTATTTTATTTCCATGATCATTACCATTATTATCGTTATCATTATTACTAGTATTTTTATCCCTATTTTACTATGAAAATCATTATGAATCATTATTACTATTATCATCATCATCATTAGTAGGTTTAATAGTATTATCAAGATCATTATTATTATTGCTATGATCATTTTTTCATCATTATCATTATTACTATTATTACTATTACAACAATAACTGTTGTTCTTCATATTATTATTATAATTATTGCCATTATGATTATCATTATCATGATTATCATCATTTTTATTATTACTCTTGTTATCATCACAATCATCATTATCATTATTATCATATTATTATGATCATCATCATTATTTTTTTAATAAGTGTTAACATTATCATTCTTGTAATCAACATCATTACTATCATTATGATTATTATTGCTATTGTTATTCTTATTGTTGTTATAATTATCTGTATCATTACTATTATTAACTGCCTATAATGTATTAATATAGTACCGCGAGGTAAGCAGTCTGTTTATACATAAATTCAGGGACGGTACTTATTGTACACGCAATACCGCACAGTCCTTTAATTATGAAAATTAAAATAAAACTATTATAGCAGCAATATCAGTTATCATTCATTAATACTATCTTGTTTAATACCATTATTATTGTTATCATTATTTTTATCTTTTTTATTATCATTATTGATATTATTACTAACCATCGTTGCAGTTTTCATCATTGTTATTATTGTTATCATTATAATCAATATCATCTTGACTATTATCATAGTTATCATTACTATAATAATTTCTATTATTATTATCATCAATTTTATTGTTATTGTTAATGTTCATTATTATTATAATTGTTACTTTTGTCATTATCATTGTTATTATTATCATCATCGTTGTTGTTATCATTATTACTATCATTGTAAGAATTTTTATTACTGATATTATCATGGACATCATCATCTTCATTATAATCATTATAATTCCTATTTCTGTTATTATAATTATCATTTCGTTATCATTATCGTCATTGTTATTATTATTAGAAGTGTCTTTTCATTATCATAGTAATTATCATTACATCCATGGTCATTACTGTCATTATCATTATCATTATTGCTATCTTCATTTTTTCGACAGTGTCATTATGACTATTATTACTATTACAATAATTGTTTTTCATATGATCATTATAATTATTGTCATACTTAGGATAATTATTATCATTATCATCATTTCCATTATTACTATTATCATCATCATTATCGCCATTATTATTATCATTATCATTATTGTTATTATGTTTATCATTATTAATATCATTATTATTATTCTGATCATCTGATGGTCATCACATCATCATTATGCTTTCATTGTTAACATTATCATTATGTTCATCATCATCAATTAATTAATATCACTATCATTATTGTTATGTTATAATTATCGTTATTATCGAATATTAATATTATCATTAAATACCTGGAAAAATATTCATACGCTAACGCGGGGTACGCAGTTCTATTTATATATAAATTAAGGACGGTCATTCAGCAATATACTTCACATTGGTCTGTAAATTTAATGGAACGTGTTAAAATATCATTATCATTAATAAAAGATGATGTTAATCATTATTGTAGATTATTATTCATTTTTAATTTTTCTAATTATTATTATTAGTGGTTTATTATTATTAACATTATTATTAATCCTTTCATTATCATCGTTGTTTGTAAATCAATATATTTTAACTTTAGTATTATTCAATATCATCATTATNGTTAGCAATCTCGACCCACAGGCATGCAGCATCCGAAATCTCTTCTCTCTGCAGGGCATCCTCGACACAAGCATGCAGCATCCTTTCAAGGGCATCATCTACCCTCCCTACAGCATCCCTCGACACAGCATGTGATCCTAAATCTCTTCTCTCTGCAGGATCTTTCAGCCTCACCTACCCTCCTTTACAGCATCCTCGCCAAGCATGCAGCATCCTAAATCTCTTTTTTCTGCAAGCAGCTTCCTCGCATCCACCTGAAATCCTTGACACAGCATGCAGCATCTTCAACCCTTCTTGCCGCAAACATCTTCAGCATCACCTACCCTCCCTTGCAGCATATTGACCACAACATCAGCATTCTTCTGAACTCCCTCCTTTTCTTACAGCATCCTCCACCCCACTTGTCACGCCCGCAGTGCCTTCGACCCGCCCTCCTCGAACGCCCAAAACCTTCCCCACCGCCCTTCCCCACGCCCCCACCACCCCCGCCCAAACCTTCCCCACGCCCACCACCCCCGCCCAAACCTTCCCACGCCACCACCCCCAAACTTCCCACGCCCACCACCTACTCCACCCCCACCTTGTCAGCCTCGTCGCGAAGTGAGGCGAACCGAGAACGAAGTAAAAGCGAAATGAGATGAAATACAAGAGCGAAACGAGGGCGAAGCGAGGACGAGATGCAAGAGCGAAGCGAGGACGAACGAGCGGCAAGGCGAAGGAGGACTAGCCCCCCCAAGGATGTCTGTCCCTTCCTCGGGCTGTTCCTCGCCGCCCTCCCGCCGTCCCGTCACGCCCGGACACGAGATTCGCTGGCGTTATGCGTTCGGGCGGGCGAGCGTGAGGGGCGGTGAGGGCGTGAGGGTGGGCGTGTGCGTGAGGGCGTGGCGGGGCGTGAGGGTGGGCGTGAGGGCGTGAGGGCGTGCAGGGCGTGAGGTGAGGGCGTGAGGGCGTGAGGGCGTGAGGGCGTTGGGCGTGAGGGCGTGTGAGCGTGAGGGCGTGCGGGTGGGCGGGTTGGCGAATTGGGTGGGTGGGCCGTCGTTTCGAGTCGGGCGTGTGGGCGTGAGGTGGCGTGAGGGCGTGTGGGCGTGAGGGGTGTGAGGGTGGGCGTGAGGGCGTGAGGGTGGGCGGCGCGTGTGAGGGCGTGAGGGCGTTGAGGGGCGGGCCGTGAGGGCGTGAGGGTGGGCGTGCTGGGGCGTGCGGGCGTGAGGGTGTGAGGGCGTGGAGGGCGTGAGGGGCGTGGTGCGTGCGGCCGTGAGGGCGTGAGGGCGTGAAGGGTGGGGGTGGGCGTGAGGGCGTGTGAGGGGGCGTGAGGGTGGGGGTGCGGGCGTGAAGGTGGGCGTGAGGGCGTGAGGGTGTGAGGGCGTGAGGGTGGGGGTGCGGGCGTGAAGGTGGGCGTAGGGCGTGAAGGTGGGCGTGAGGGCGTGAGGGTGTAAGGGCGTGAGAGTGGGGGTGCGGCGCGTGAGGGTGTGAGGGGCGTGAGGGTGGGGGTGGCGGGCGTGAAGGTGGGCGTGAGGGCGTGAGAGGTGGGGGTGCGGGCGTGAAGGTGGGCGTGAGGGCGTGAGGGTGTGAGGGCGTGGAGGGGTGGGCGTGAGGGCATGAAGGTGGGCGTGAGGGGGCGTGAGGGCGTGCGGGGCGTGCTGGTGGGCGTGAGGGTGGGCGTGAGAGGGCGTGAGGGTGGGCGGGAGTGCGGGCGTGAGGGGTTGGCGTGAGGGGGTGGGCGTGCTGGCGGGCGGACGAGTGGGTGGGTGGGTGGGCGTCTTCGATCTTTTTTTTTCGGACGATTTTCCGGTTCGTTTTATGGTGATGGGCGGGTGGGGTGGGGTGGGGGGGGAGTTATGGTCTCTGTGTTTGGACCTTGTTTGTTTATTTCTTTCTGTCTCTGTCCTCTCGTCTCTCTGTCTCTCTTTCTCTCTCTTTCCCTCTCTCTCTCTCTCCTTCTCCTTCTCCTCCTCCTCCTCCTTCTTCTTCTTCTTCTTCTTTTTACTTCTTCTTCTTTTTTCTCTTCTTCTTCTTCTTCTTCTTCTTCTTCTTCCTCTTCCTCTTTTCTCTTCTTCTTCTTCTTCTCCTCCTCCTCCTCCTCCTCCTCCCCTCCCCCTCCCCCCTTCCTCCCCCTCCTCCTCCCTTCCCCTCCCCCACCTCCTCTCCTCCTCCTCTCCTCCTCCTCTCCCCAATCCTCCTTCTCCTCCTCCTCCTCCTCCTCCTCCCTCCTCCTCCTCCTCCCCTCCTCTCCTCCTCCTCCTCCTCCTCTTCCTCCACCCCCTCCCTCTTCCTCCTCCTCCTCCTCCTCCTCCTCCTCCCCTTCCTTCCTCCTCCTCCTCCTCCTCCTCCTCCTCCTCCTCCTCCTCCCCCTCCTCCTCCTCCCTCCTCCTCCTCTTCCTCCTCCTCCTCCTTCTGCTGTTTCTGAAAATTATATACCTCGTTGTTCCGTGGTGTTCAAAGGCTCTGTTTTCTGTCGATGTTCACTAATTTCAAACAGTAGCTCGATTCAATAGATTTTTTTTTTTTTTTGTCTTGTTTTTGTTTTTTGTCTTTTGTTTTTGTCTTTTGTTCGTCGTGTAGTGAAATGCCATCCATCAATCATCCGACGAGTAAAAAAGATTGTTTGTTTTGATGGTCAAGTTTGGGATGTAATTTTTTTTTTCTTTTTTTTTGGGGGGGTGGGGGGTGGGGGTAAATCTGACAGCTTCATTATGCGATTTATTTGCATGATTGACGAGCTTGATTTTTTCGTTTTCGATTTTTTTTTTCGTTCGTACGAGAGAAAACGGATAAAGTAAGCTTTGGATAATGTCGAATAAATGTATGTCTTTTTTGGGAGATGTAGACAATGGCCGAATAAAGTCAAAATCGCGTAAAACGTATTTAAAAAGAATAAAAAAGAATAAAAAAAGATGTTTCCGAACTTCAAAACAAAGCAAGAACTGTACGAGATGAAATTCCTACGCCACTTGAAATCACAAAAAAGAAAAGAATAAGAAAAAGAAAAAAAAAAAAAAGAATACGCCACTTGAAATCACACAAAAAAAAAGAAAAAGAAAAAGAAAAAAAAGAAAAAAAATCGTCTTGTCACAACAGGATAACGACAGACTCTCGCTTGACTTACGAGGAGCATTTCCGACCTTCATTTGACTGACTCGCCGCCGACTCGCCGCCGACTCGCCGCCGACTCGCCGCCGACTCGCCGAATCTGTGTCCGAAACTCCGGCGCTTTTTTCTTAATTAGAAGTTAATTTGCGAGGATTTGCGCTGAGTCCGGTCTCCGAGGTGTTGTTGTTTGTTTTTTTTTTTTTTTTTATTTCTTTTCGTTTGCGGGCTTGCGTGTTTTCTTTTTTTTTTGGGGGTGGGGGGTGGGGGTGTGGGTGGGGGGGGTGAAGAGGAGGGGAGGGGAAAGGGGGGGGTTTGTTCTCTTGTTCTCTCTCTTTGTTCTTTATTTATTTTTCTTTCTTTCTTTTTCCTGTTTTTAACTCTTTCTTTCTGGTTGTTAATATTTTTCTCTTTGTTTTCTCCTTTCCTTATTTGTTTCTTTTTTTCTTTTGGGCTCTCTCTCTCTCTCTCTCTCTCTCTCTCTCTCTCTCTCTCTCTCTCTCTCTCTCTCTCTCTCTCTTCTCTTCTCTCTCTCTCCCTCTCCTTCCCTCCCTCTCTCTCACCATATCCCTTTCCCTCTACCCCCTCCCTCTCTCTTCTCGTCCCTCTGTTCTTCTCTCACGTCTCTC
>NW_020868350.1:635149-645149 GCF_003789085.1 Penaeus vannamei
AGTCAATTGACATTGAAGTACAGGCCCAGTCTCAATATCTACAAAAAGATGCCAACACATATTCATCATGTCTTGTTTATCCTGACAAATACAAAAAAAAAAAAAAATATTTTTTATGGATGTGATTTCTATGCAATGGGAAAAGTTCATATTTTTTTGTACAGTGTGGTCTTCAGTCTGTATGAACTTTATCTGACCCTTAGACCTCCTCATGATGTAGAAAAATTGAGGCTGACAAAATATTATTCCATTCATACAAGAAAAGATAACTACTTTGAGTTATTCACTGGCAATGATGGTTGTTAGCATATATTTCCACAAAATGTAATCTATTTCATTTGCAACTACTGTTCTCATACCAACTGAAAGCTGTTTATATATATTTATCTTTGTGATCTGTTAGAAATATTTAAAAATATATTTTAGGGACTGTATTGCATTTTAGGTACTGTATTTAATGATTCAAGGGTTTTAATACTGAATTTATTCACTATCTTGTTTCATAATCATTTCAGTGATTTCATGTGCTTATGCTACATTCCCTTGTTGTATAAGGTTATTGTTTGGGAAAAATATTTCGGTTACCAAAGATTCTGGTTTGAAAATTCACATATTTGGAGTCTTTTAAGCATGAAAAGATGAGGAATAAGGATGGACTCATTGTATTCAAAGTACGACGAAAGGTTCAAATGATATTTTATTCAAACCAGGATCTGATAAAGCCATTGGATGCAATGTAGTAGTTTATTTTCTGTTTTTACTAAAAATTTATATTCCTTATTTTCTGTGATACTCATCATTGTAGCACAGTTTTTCTTTGTAAATGTGTATAGAACTGCAAATAAGTATTACTAAACATGAAAATGTTAATTGTTTAGTGACACTGCTCTGGAAATAAAAAATAAAATTAATGTTAGAAAAAATAGATGTGAAATAAGATTTGTTTGTCTTTTTATAATCATATTTTTGCTTAGGCACATTTGCTTTAGTTCTGTGTTATATGATCATGTACTGCACTTATTCGTTTTGATTCTTTTTGTGATTCTCATTAAATCTGTATGATTTTTCATGCAGTAAATTCAGCTTGTAATACATGAAAAAATGTCATAAAAACATGTACTCATGAAAAGGCTTTCGGATGTTAAGAAACACCAATTTCTTTGTATTGTGGAAAATGATATTTTAAAGAACCTTTTTGAGATATCATAAATGTAAGGGAATTGCAATCCATGGTATTTAAAGTCCTTTGTAATGGTTGCAGTCCTTAGCACATTATTCTCTCAAGTTTTCTTTCTTTCCTTCTTTCTTTCTTTTTTCATTCCATAGCAAGCAACAATATTTGTTCCATTGCTGATACGATATTCTGAACTAAGACTTGTTTTCTTGACTTGATTTGTGTGATGAAATGAGTGTGTGTGTGTGTGTGTGTGTGTGTGTGTGTGTGTGTGTGTGTGTGTGTGTGTGTGTGTGTGTGTGTGTGTGTGTGTGTGTGTGTGTGTGTGTGTGTGTGTTGTGTGTGTGTGTGTGTGTGTGTGCGTGCGTGCGGTGCGTGTGCGTGTGTGTGAGAGTGAGTGTGAGTGTGAGTGTGTGAGTGAGTGAGTGAGTGAAAGAGAGAGTGAGGGAGTGAGTGAGTAAGTGAGTGAGTGAGAGTGTGTGTATATATGTGTGTGTCCATGCGTGCACATGTGTGTGTGTGTGTGTGTGTGTGTGTGTGTGTGTGTGTGTGTGTGTGTGTGTGTGTGTGTGTGTGTGTGTGTGTGTGTGTGTGTGTGTGTGTGTGTGTGTGTGTAAGTGTGTGTTTATGTGTGTGTTCTCTCTCTCTCTCATCTTTTATCTCTGTAACTGTAGTTTTAAGATTGTAGTTCATGACAGAAATCATTGTAATTTGCTTGATGTCAAAAATAATAATTCAGTACAAATATTGTATATACAGTATATATATATATGTATACATATATGTAAGTGTGAATGTTGTACATGAGTAGGTGTCTAGCTTTTTTTATGATATGTGAATAATGTTCTTTATTATTGTATGGCATACATCTTTCATTATTTGAGAAGAAATAAAATTGTTCAGTAAAACTGTGTATTTGTTATTGTTGTTGAACTCCCCAATCCTATGTCTTGTCATGGGGGCCTAGGAGACAGAGACTAAGGCCAAGTGTTGGGGATATCTCCTACCTTGGGCCTTTTTGTACTCATATAAGGGGCAGTGAGACTCTTTTAACAACTAGCCCCACTGATTTTAATTCTGGTTCCCCGACCCTAGGATCTCCTTTGACCACGACTCAGAACACTGCTGCTGCAACCCCCTTCTCAATACCTACTGTCACCTCAACCCATTCCATACCATCCACACAGGTCATTACTCAACCTCCAGACATTCCTCTCTCCCAGCATCTTCCAATTATCCATCTCGACACCCACAGCTTTCTTCGTGTACTACATTCTTCACCCTTATTACTACTGCAGCCTTATTGTCTACCTCTCGACAATACTACCACTCCTCTCTCAACACTAATCCTCTGCCAGACGCCCCCGTCCTTCTACTACCCCCACCACTACGAACCTTTTGAAAACTGTTTAGTCCAGACAAATGGGATTGATTTTTCGTGATCCCCTCCAACAATGTTTCCAAAAACAAGTAAGCAAAGTTTCTTTCCGCATCGTCCCCGCCTTGTCACAGTTACTTCAGAATCCCAAGCTAAAGAATTATCAGTCTTTACTGACTTCACCGGCAATTCCATTACTGCCCAGCTTCATTCCGTACTCAACACTTGCATCGGAACTGTCTCCATCTCCCCGACAAACTCCCTTGTCTACGATACGGATTGGTCAGATTGTGGTGATCACTTACTCGCCTGCCTTGTGGACGATGATGCAGTATCAATACAGTATTACACCATTTCCCCAAGAGGCCGCCGTAAATCCTCCGCCAATATTGTCAATACTTTTCAAAGACGTGACCCCCCGTGATGTTTAAACTGGCGGAGAGTCCTTCCCTGTCCGACTATATCAACCTCATCCCAGTCAATGTCAGAAGTGTTGGCGTCAAGGCCATCCTGCCAAACACTGGCGTTCCAAAGCCGGATGCCTTCTATGTGCCCAACCTGGTCATGGCCGATCAAATTGCTCTGCAAAGTCACGCACGTGTGCCATATTGCTTTTTATAGGGCCGCCTTCCCTACACGGTTGACAATATACAGATTTGAACTGGTTCCATCTCTACAGCAGAATGCCCTCTCTAAGACAAGGATTTGTCAGACCGCCGGAAGTCCCATATCAATATTGCTGATTACCTTCCGTAGACATGACCAATGTCTATCGGTGGAGAATATTGCCCTGTCGGACCACATCTACTCCTCAAATGCCTATCTCGATTTCACCTCCTCATTAAAAATCCTTCGTTTCCCAAACCTCCCCACCCAACTTCCCTCCAGAAATCCTTGAGGACACCCGAAATTTCCTAAGCATGACCCAAGAAAATGCTTCTTTCTCTAAACCATCCTCAAATTCATCTACCCCCATTCTGTCTACTTTCAAAGTGACTGTTGACATTCATCCATCCTCCTATTCATGATCCCCCTACCCTTCTCCCCCCCCCTCAGCACCAACCCCGCGTTTCCAAATTATCCCTCCTACTCTCTCCTGGATACTCACGTGAATCCTTTCTGTCACAACAGTGTCCCTCTCCAGACCCTTCATCTGATGAACCTCTTAGCACTTCTTCTTCCCCTGGCCCTCTTCCTCCTATTTCTACGACACCAATTTCTATTCATTACCCGTTGATTACCTCATAATGACTCTTCTACAGGGGGAATATTTGAGGCTTCCTTTCTCACTGACCTGACCTTCGTCATCTCCTATTTTCTCATAACCCATCCATTGTCTACATCTAAGAAACCTTCCAGTACCTCCAGTAGCAATTCCCAATTTATTTTGTGGCATCCCCTCACTCTCTACCTACCTCCTCCATACTTGTACAACATAAAAATATGTTATACCTCCCTTACAAACCACTATAACTTGCACAGTTATTCGCATTTTCTCCGCCGCTGGATCGCAATTGTTTCAATCTACTTCTCACTTTCCTTTCCCATTGACTCTATAGCCTCTCCCTTCCTTTTCCACTGACTCTATTACATCTCCCTTCCTTTCCCATCGACTCTATGGCCTCTCCCTTCCTTTCCCATTGACTCTATAGCCTCCCTCTTCCTTTCCCATTGACTCAATAGCCTTTGAAAGTTTCCCAACTTCCCTTACCACCTTTCCTGATGGAGATTTCAAAAGACACCACACTATTTGGGGAAATTCCTCCATCACCTCCAGAGTACGTTCCTTAGAAAATCTTTTCATGCCTGGATCTTTCCCTTTGCTCTTCTTCCCTTCGTCTTGAATTCCATTGGTCAGTTCTAGACCACCTTCATGACAGCGATCACTCTCCAACTCTCCTTCCTCCTTCGTATTCCGCACTCCCGAGCCTCCGTCGCTGATACTTTGACAGAGCTGACTGGCATACCTTTACCTCTCTCTACTCTTAATCTTCCTTCGTCATCCTTCTCTTCCACTTTAGACATGCTTCTATACGCCAACATCCTAAATGTGTTCCATGGTGGAAATCGTATTGTACCAAAGCGCTTCACTTAGAGCGTGCAGCTTGGAACAACTGTAAGAGAGACACCCACGACTAATTAACAGCCCTCTTATGATTTATAAAGGCATCAGCTGATCTTCGCGCGTACAGTCCGTAATTACATCACAAACAACTGGCGAAATTATGCTTCCTCTATATCATCTACACCTGTCTTTGCAACCTGGACTAATCAAGCCAGGTCAATAACGGCTCTCACCTTTCTCCTCACCTCTCTTCCATAAAGTCAGACAAAGATCGTGCTCCCATCTTCTCCCTGTCCTCTACAGAATCTTATAATGACCATTCATCTTCTAAAAAATATAATGCATTGCAGTCATGCCACAACACTCACGATCAGGTTTCTTCAAAGAAATTGCATTATTCTTAAGGTTACAAAAATAAAAAATAATTGAATTAAAGGTTTCATGGTACAACACAATGTTAATGAATAGTGAAAGGAAAAATATTTAAAACTGAAAGACTGCAATAGGAATTGTCGAGTTAATGTGTGACTGGAATAAAAGCGTTATTATGCATTCTTTATCTTTTATTGTTTTGCGAATGGTCAACAACTTCTTTCACTAAAATTATGTAGTAAAAAATATTTTTTTTGTGATGAAATGTAATTCTTTCCTCAGCTACAACAGTGAGGCCATCATATAGTGAGAATGGAAACCTCTTTGAGTTACAACCAAGATTTTACTTCATTATACTAAAACATATCAATAGCTCATTTCATAAAAAAAATAACTGGATTGCATGGGAAACATTATATTTACAAAATGTTTTTCTATTATAAAAATCTAGATTATATTCTGTATCATAAGGTTTTATCACCAAGGAATTTCGGACATTTCCTTTAAATATATTTGTGTAAATTTCTGTAATTTCATGAAACTCCTACAACCACCATAATAGACACTAATACACATACTACATTTACAAGCTATCATGGAGTCGCAGGGAATGCAAAATACAAAAAGAGCACCATTTCAAAGCCCATGGCCTTGCTTAAATATTTAAAGCAAATAATATGTCTGTTCTCGTTTTTAAAAATACAAGAATTCTTAAATATACTGACTACCTTCCAGCATTTTTTCATGGTCCACAAGCCTACAAAGAATGGCTGCTGAATTACATATCACAGGCAGAGCTATAGTGGGTAAGCTGGAAGTGTGACCAGAAGGCAACAATCGCCTAAGTCTGTATTGGGGGCAGGACTAAACTACTGGTATAAGACATTTGGTTGTCAAGTAAGAATTCAACAATTGAAATCATTTAACAATGCGCTTGTACCTAGTTACTCTTTTCCTACCCACATATATTGGCTTCCATTATCATTATTGTCACCATTGTCATTATTATCACCATTATTATTATCATTATTGTCACCATTATTATTTTCATCATCATTATTGTCACCGTTATTTTCATTATCATTATTGTCACCATTATTATAATGATTATAATTATTGTCACCACTATCATAATTATCATCATTATTGTCACCATTATCATTATTGTCTCCGTTATCATTATCATTATTATTAATATTGTCACCGTTATCATTATTATTATTATTATTAATTTTGTCACTATTATTGCTATTACCCTTATCTTCCTGAACATGATAATCTCCATCATCATTATTATTATCCTTAATATCGATGTCTTTGGCTTAGGTCACATTAGTCTTCTTTGCCCTTGGATCCCTAGACAGCCTTGTCGAAGTCTGGTCAGCTACAGCTTGCAATTGGTCAGCTGACCAGACTTAGGCGAAGCTGTCTTGTGATCCCACGACAGAGAAGACCAGTGTGACCTTAGCTTTAGTGACCACAAGTACTGGGAACCTCACTGATGGATTAATGCCTTGGGTGTGAGTTTCAACTTAAGATCGACACAGTTACTGATAGATTTAGATAGATTTACAATGTACTTATATTTTTATTTGGTGAGCAGGCTTTGTTGAAGTTATTTCTCTTTTTTTGTCTTCTTCAAATTATTATTTTCATTAGTATCATTTTAATGCTAATGCTAATTAATAATAATAATAATCATTATCATATGCATAATAATAATAATAATAATAATATAATAATATTGATGGTAATGATACTAACACGGATAAATATAATTATTATCATATATAACACTGATGATAATAATGATGAATTACAATAATGATGATGTAAATGATAACACTAGTAATAAAGATGATGAACAATAAAAATAATACCAATAAATAATAATAAATAATAATAATAAATAAATAATAATAATAAAATAACAAATACTACTAATAATAATGATGATGATGATAATGATAACTAATGAACACAAAAACAAGAATTATAATTTCTATAATGGTAATAATAATAATAATGATTACAACCGCAATAATAATAATAATAATAATAATATAATAATAATAATAATAATAATATAAATAATAATAATATAAATAATAAATAATAATAATAATAATAATAATAATAATAGCAATAATTACAATGATAATAATAAGAATGAAAAATACAAGAAACATATAATAATAATAATAATAATCGTGATAATCACAATAAGAGGAAATAACAGTGGAAAAAATGATAACAATAATAAGAAAAACAATCAAAATAACAATATTGATAATGGTAATGCAATCATGAAAAAATATCAATATGTGAATAATAGTAATAAGGATCATAATGATAATAATAACGATAATGGTAGTTCTAATGATACTAATAATGATAATTATCCTAATCATGATAATGATACTTAGGATTACAAGTAATAATAATAAAATTATAATCATCATCATAAAAGTAATGGTGTTAGTGATAATAAAAATACAATTTCTGATAATGGAAACATACTAATACTAATACTAATACTAATAATAATAATAATAGTAATAATAATGCTTATAAAAATCATACTAATCACAATAATAATTGTGATAATAGTAACAATAATATGCATACTCATAACAGCTTTCCAGTTACTCACCCAGCTTACTAACTCTTTGGAACTTATTTTACTACTACTCACCATTTGAATCAAATGTTTAGCTCCATTTTTTTTCTTACCATAATCTTGTTTTCACTAAATGGCTTTTGTTTCTATCTTTCATATTTTCCGGTATATTTCTTTCTATATAAAATATCTTATCCATCTTTTCACTTGTTATCTTTGACATAATAGGACTTCACAATTGAATGTGCAGCTCCCCCGTCACACACACACATCTATATACATTGTCATAACATTTATCTTACAACTTACTGAGTACTGAAGGATTCGAAAATGCCTAAGAAAGTAACACAGGGTTCGAAAATGCCAAAGAAAGTGTAACAGATTCCCGACATTATCTCTAATCTTGTTATCTTTGGCATAACATGACTTCGTAACTAAATATATGCAGCTTCCCCTTCTTCCTCTCCCCCTCTCCCTTGAACATCCTAAAAGCGTTTCCATCTAAATTTAGCGACATCGACACACACACACACACAAACACACACACACACACACACACACACACACACACACACACACACACACACACACACACACACACACACACACACGCACACGCACACGCACACGCACACGCACGCACACACACACACACAAACCATACTGATTATCGAAATGTTCGAAAATGCCAAAGAAGGTACGTGACACCTAAAAGGTCAAATGAATAATAAAAAAGTTCCAGTCATCGAGGTAGAAAACGGAAAACCTTCCAGACACCGAGATCATACAGGAATCCTGACTTCTGCACAGAAATTGGAAGGTCAATCCACCGCGGGTCAGGAGGTCAGAGGATGCCCACCGTAGGGTCGTTTGGCAGGTTTTCGCCAGGGTTCATCGTCCTTTTCACGGCCTCGGCTGCCTTACTGATTTCACTTCGATGGATGGTGTCCGAGTCTTTCCACAATGGACACCTGTAAAAAAAGAAAAGAATAAAAAAGGAAAAATAAAAACTTGTATACATTTTTCTATTTGTTGATGCATTTGGGCTCCCACTGATATTTGCGAGATAAATGTTTAGTCACCGTGGAAAACAAGAACCTTCTGATGAACAAAATCCTTTACATCTGCAACCACATGCAATGTCTATTTCTACTGGTCATTATCATTTAAAATTACACACGCACCAGAAAATCTTGTTTGTTTCCTATAAAATAATGATAATAACAATAATAATAAAAGTAATAAATAATAATAATAATAATGATAATAACACTAATGATAATAATAATAATAACACTAATGATAATAATAATAATAGCAATAAAGCAATAATAATAATAAATAAACAAGAATAATAACAATAATATTCATATTCTTATTCTTATTATTGATATTATAGTATTAGAATGGTAATAATAACAACAATATTTATCCTCATTCTTGCTATTATAAACATTACTATTGTCATTATCACTAACATTATCATTATAACTATAATCTATTATGACCCTTATTAGTTTACTATTATCACTCATTATTAAAATTTATCATTGTTATTATAATTTTAAATATTATCATCATTACCACTATTTTGTTATAACTATTTTAATAATAACTAAACAACAATAACATTAATATCAATATTAATAATAATAACAATATCAATACTATTAAAAATAACAATAACAATAACAATAATAATATAATCAGTATTTGGCCTTCCCTATATCTATGAACACACAAAACAGTTCTTTCTGACCGTCTTGGCACCCCATCATTGCCGCAATGCGAAATGGAGTCGGTGGTACTCCTGCTTGGCATAAAACCATGCTTCCGTTCCGATTTTGACACCTTTTCCCTCAGTCACTTGTCTATGATTCTTTCCCAGATCTTCTAAATATGTGAAGTCAGGTTGATTCCACTATAATTGCTGCAATCCTGTATGCCCCCTTTGTTCTTCAGTATAGGGACCAATGCGTTGCTCCTCCATTCTTTGCCATCCCTTCCTTCTCCAGAACATTTGTGAACATCTGTCAAACAGCCGATCCCAGTGATACCTAAGACTAATATGTTTGGACCTACTGCTTTTCCACACCATCTTTTCCAATGTTTTACCACCTCCTCTTCCTTGATCGGTTCACTTATAAATTTCCTCTTGGTTGTGCTGTTCTCTCCACTCTCTCATTTTCCACATTCGTGAGCTATTCGAAATAGGATCTCTATCTCTCCTTTATCTCCTCGTCCTCTGCCAGTATTTGGCCCTCACGATCTTTCGCCTGTTTTGCTTGCTACACATCCTGACTCTTTGTTTCTCTGCTTCGCTATCCTTAATGCTTTTCTCAGACCATCCCTTCTCCCAGGCTGGAGTACAAATCTCTAAATGCAACATCT
>NW_020868350.1:650149-652649 GCF_003789085.1 Penaeus vannamei
AGGCTTTGGGCCGAATCCCCAGGTAAGGAAAGGTCATGCAGCACTATGATAAAGTACTGTGGCAAAAATGTTGAAAATAGTTTACGATTAGGGCAAAATAAGTTACTGTCAAAAGTTGTAGTAATGTAGTGAAAAGGGTAAAGAGGAAAGAGCAAACGGAGTACGAAGGCCGTTCAGGACTGACGCGAAGCCAGCCTTTCAACCTTTCAGCACAGACTCTCACACGTTTATAGGATGTAGACAAAAGAAGGGGATAAAGAAGAGAAAAGAGAGAGAAAAAGAAAGAATTGAGGCGAGGGCTCAGGCCCAAGGTAGAGGTGGTCCCCTACATTGGGCCTCAGTCTCCTGTCTCTTGAGCTCCTCACGACAACGAGCAATAATAGGGGGTGGGGTGGTGGGGGAGGGTGAATAAGTTTTCGGTAACCCTCTGGAGGTTTTAGCAAGGAAGCTTTTTTTTGGACTACCTTTCTTGGTATTCATGGGTCATCTACACTATTTCAGAGAAACATTAATGTAATTTCAGACCCCCAAATGTCAGGGTTTGCTAATTCAGACGCCTACTAATTAACGTTCTAATTACGCTTTCAAGGACAAAAACATCTTTTTGGCAAAGATTATTTTGTAACCACAGACCATTTATTTTGTTAACTTTTTACCATGACGTTTTAATTAGGAACACCAGACATTTTGGTGTCTTAATTAACATATATTTCCTTTGAAATAAAGTTTTATCTACAGCATCAATCAAAATATGTGTACTCCCTCTTTTATACAAAATGTTTTGAGGGCTCTTAAACCACCCCCATCTTATCCACAAACATCAGGAAAAATCACGTCTTAAGTTGAGGATATGGTATCTGGGGGCCAACAAAAGTATCTTCTGCAAAAATAATTTTTGTTGTAATTGAAACGTTATAATAAAATTGAACCATATACTATCATAAACAGATGAATATTAGATTGCAGTTACAATGCGTAGGGTTAGATACTGATGATTATATGACTCCCTGCATTACTTTCTTATTTATTGCAGAGGATAAAATAATATACAATAAGTACATTAACCCAATACTGTAACAACATACAACAACATCAAATGCACAAGCATCTCTATAGAAAATGTATTAGATGTATAACCAGAAAATGCGACACTGAACCTGTAAACTTGATTTATCTAAAATGTATAAGACTATTTATTGGGAGTGTGTTGCAGGGCTTAAGGTTTAAAGTCAAGTTGTGGGAATGTAGCTCCGCCTTCAGTGTTGCCTAACTGGAACACCCAGCTGAAGTAAGATCGGATGAAATTTCCGCCGCGAAATATCAGTTCATACCAGGATGGTTTCAGCAATTTATATTTTTGATTTATTTTTACAGGGGAAATATCTCACTATTGCTTTAAACACTTTTCATTTGTATCAAACCATCTGTAATCATAAATAGAACAAAAATAAAGCCTACGGGAAAAAATCTGTAGGTTCTTTATATTACCTGTCATCAGACTCTTAATTTCAATACAGTGAAAGAGCAATATAACATGGTCTTGTATTGAATTCATTTATTTTTTCTTAGAATAACGAAAAAAGAATTCACATATAGATAGGGAAATCTTGATCCACCATTTTTCGTCTGCTAACGTACACTTGTAGAGGGGGGATACTTAGAAGTCTACGTTTTGTAGACTTGTAATAATTATGAAAATTATAGATACCTTACGAATCTATTATAATCCTAACTCCATTATTATTATTATGACAGTTATCAGTGTTATTCATATTATCATAATTCCGTCATAATAAGGATAATATTAGATATTATTATTATCATTATCACTATTATCACCATCATTACCATTATTATTACTACTACTATCATTATTATTTTCCCATTATAATTATTACTATTATTAACATAGGGAGATAGGGAAGCCGAAAGGGAGGGAAACGGTGGGGGGCCTGAGAGAAAAGAGGGTGGGGAGGGAGGGAAGGAGACAAGGAAGCGAATGAGGTGGGGGTGTTCAGGAGGAAGAGGAGGGTAGTTTGGAGGGGGCAGGATGTAGGGCTTAAAGGGAGGGAAGGAGTGACCTAGAGGGAGATTTAGGAGTGAGAGGGAAAAAGCAGAGGTTGAAGGAACTGGAAAGAAAAAGGAGGACAGGGAGGGGGGTGGGGTGAGTGAGAGGGAAGTAGCATTTTTTTCTTTACGTGGAATTTCCACGGATTCCGATAGTTAATCCTAATATTAAAAATTAAGATAAATTTACTGCTTACTACCATTATTTGATTTACTATTACTACTACTATTAATATTGTTATCATTGTTATTACTACTACTGTTATCACTATTGGCTATTAACATCTTTATCCTGCTTCTTAATAACTGCTGTTACTACAAGTGTTGATCATTCTTAATATTACTTTTAGGATGAAAATGACAAATAATAATAACAATCAGTGATTTTAATTTCAATACCTGACTGCATTCATTTGTTGAGCATAACGTCTAA
>NW_020868350.1:662649-665149 GCF_003789085.1 Penaeus vannamei
TGTACCTATCACAATAACTTTATGAGATTACCTAAGTAATGTACACTATATTTTCGAACTGTAGGGTATAACAAGTTTAATAGTATATATATATATATAATATATATATATATATTATATTTATTTATTCATTATTTTATTTCTATTACATCTCACAAATTCATAAAAGGACACTGATGTAAACTGTCCAATTTTATCAACTTTACAGTTACCCTTCTCATATATATATATATGACGCTTTAGGCAACCATCATGAGATGCAAGCTGATGTATAAGTGTCTGAATCACATTTCCTGTGGGTATTTTGTCGGCTGTGTCAATTCTGCAACGTTCATATCATAAACCATGCTTACTTATGATATTTATCACGTTTTAGTAATTATTATATTCTCTCAGGTGACGATGGACAATACTTTGAGCTCAGCATCACCTCAGGCAGCTGCAGGTGTTGGGGAGTGTCTTCTGGCGACGGCAATATCTTATTCTTAATAGTCTCCTTGCCGCCCCCCCTCTCTCTCTCTCCTCTCCATCTAGCATGCTGACTCCCTCTCTCTCTCTTTCTCTCACTCTACATCTTTTTCTCTCACTCCCCCCTTCTCTCTCTCTCACCCCCCTCTCCCTATTTCTCTCTCTCTCTCTCTCTCTCTCTCTGGTATACAAGCCTAGTATATGCGTTTCCCATGATGACGGTCATATTATAATTCAACTTGCTTTTTTGTTTTGTAACTGACAGAATCATTACTGGATTATCGTATGGGGACATTGTCTAACTCATATTTCCGATTTCTTAAGATATTAGTGCAAATTTTTTAATTTGCTTTTGTAGCATCTGTCGTTTCGTATTTGCCATACGATCCTGCACTGTCTATTAATGATCCGTTTCAGTTATGAATTATGAGAAATGGTGACTAATATTTTATTCAGAGTCTGAAAAAATGAGAAATTAAATAGTAATGTATACTCCATGCAAATTTTATCTACCTTTCAGTTACAAAGTGTTTCGATCTGCCATCCTTAAATATACCATGCTTCTAAAGGGATTGGGGAGAACCACCGAAGAAACAAAGGGCATTAGAACAACCCAAGCTAGATTTTCACTCCATTTCGTATAATTTATGATCATAATAGTAATGATAATACCGCTAATGTTATTGACATTAAAATGCTTAAGATTTGACATCTAATCGCCTGCAGCCCCCCTTTCCCTTTGTATTTTACTGTCCCTCCTCTCCTTTGCTTTGCGCTACCGTATGAATCTCTTTTCGCCTAGACAGACAAATACTGTGCCATCTACACACACACACACACACACACACACACACACACACACACATACACACACACACACACACACACACACACACACACACACACAGAGAGAGAGAGAGAGAGAGAGAGAGAGAGAGAGAGAGAAGAGAGAGAGAGAGAGAGAGAGAGAGAGAGAGAGAGAGAGAGAGAGAGAGAGAGAGAGAGAGAGAGAGAGAGGCTGAAGTGGTAAGCATCGCAACAGCCCCATATATTGTTTGGGATAGTTATATACCCAAATGATTTCCACGTTAACAATTTATTTTTTACCCTATTTCTGATATACCAACTTTCGCGCTAAGCAAAACGAATCTTATTTTTTTTTCCCTTGCCCAAATTTTCCCTCCGCTATTTCCATATACAATGAAAAGTATATCCTCATAATCTCATTTATAAAAACATTTGTAATAATTTCCCAGGGTTCGGGTACGTCTTTAAAAATTCTTAATATGTATAAAAATATTTAGGAAAATTAAGGCCTTAAAGTCTTAAAAACGGATCTTAAATTTTGTCTTAAATTTGCCCAAGCCACATCTAAGCTAGCGTAAATGTACAGCTACACAGAAAACTATCGTAAAGAGGGGTGTCGAAACATTCAATATCGAACAGAACCTCATGTTACAGAAGGATTGGTATTTTGGTTATCAGATTTGTCTCGTTCTATTTCATGTCTTGAATAGTCGTTCCAGAGTTAACATGGATGCACTGTGAGATGGTGATTATATTCCCGTAAAGGATGGAATTTGCCTTGCAGTATTCAGATAAGCCACACATACTTAAAAGTAATTAGAAAATCAGGGAATCTAACTGTTTCGTAGCGTTAACAACTATAATCCAAAAAGTATCGTTGCTTGTGTCAGAATGTTTAGCATGATTTTCTAACGATATTTTTCTGGGTAGCTGTACATATATCTGTTACCGGCGGACGTCGTCGCGATTCACTCACTTGCGGACCTTTACACAGCTTGATCGGAAATATTTGCTGATCGACGCGACCGTTTACTTATGGGCCGGTTGCAATTTTATTTTTTTATGATCTTGGTCCCTGACGTGACAAGTAGGCATAGATATTATGGGGAAGTGTGTGCAGCGGCAGGTGGCTCCAGGTCTTGGAAATCAATTGGAAAGTCTTAAAAAGTCTTAAAAGTGTCTTAAATTACATCAGCTTATGCCTGCAAGAACTCTGTTATCATTA
>NW_020868350.1:670149-681631 GCF_003789085.1 Penaeus vannamei
AATTACAGTAATTGTTAGAATAGGATTGTAATAGATTCGTAAGACGAGACTGATGTCTTAATGTACGCGCATGCATGTGTGTGCATCTGTGTCATTCTTTGATAGTTGCGTTGCCAGTTATCCTTCCAGTTTACATAAAAATGAAACGACTTCAACTCCGCAGTCACGAGCAATATGGTATCAGGCTTAACGTCCCCAACAAACCGTCAAAATTGAGCGACATCAACTGTATTTCAGGCATAAATGTGAGAACGGTTGAAGCACAAGTAAATTATCACTTAGATATATGATAATGACTGTCATTATTAATGATGGTTGCAGGTATTCATATCCGGTCATTTGATAATAATGCATAGAATAGAAATCTCTCAGAGCCAAGTCAGCAAAATACTGTAGTGTGGAAACACCGCTGCTTCCAGTACTATTTTTGCATTTAATTACATCTATTTGGAGATTTGGCTCCTGGTCAAATGCATGACTATACTGAGAAATTCTTTTAGCAGATTTTAGTAGAATAACGAACTAGGAAAGTAAAGGTCCCAAAGCCCTGTCCAGTTCATGAAGTGTAAAATAAACCATGAATGCTTATTGCCTTTTTCAAATGTGACCGAAGATGCCACGGAGGGAGGGCTGGACAGGCCGGCTACACGGGACGCAATATGCATGAAACGTTATGAGATTATATAAAGGACAGAGAGCACTGCCCTCTGTAAGTAAAAAGTGAGCAAGGACTGATGAACCGAAATAGTATCTATTACGGGAAAAGGGAAAGCGAGAGTAAAAACGTCAACAGGTTAGTACAGAAACCTAAAATATTTCTTTGAAGAGAACCTGGTATTTAAAGTCTTAGACGTACTGAAGATTGTGCAAAAACACTTTTGAAGGCGCAAATCCGAACCAAAATTCAAAACCAAAATAAAAAAAGACCACAAGTGGTTTAGTGAAAACTGCAAGAAAGTGAGCCCCAATGGAAAAGGTGCAGAAGACATGATGTATGATAATTTGAGGTCTTGATAAACTACTTAAATATTAAAACTATGTATTTAGAATAGCGTTAATCTTTCTTTTTAGCGGAGCAGTCTGGATTTACTCCTTGTAAGTAAACAATAAATCTTACCTGGCGCTTGGAGTCATTGTATAGCGCCGTCGTGAATTCGGGCGTGAACTGCTTGCAGCTTACATCGACGTCAAGAAGGCATTCGATACGGGGCGTCGGTAATCATTCTGGGAAATCCAGAGACGTTATCCTGTGCCTTGGAATCTCATCTTGATGTCCCTTGTTATAGGTCCTTGTGCCGGATCATGGGGTACAGTTGGCAGGACCACGGGTCCAGCAGTTACACAGTCAGCCTAGCACAGAACCTGTTACTTGCACAATCCGTGATCGCCAACTCAGGCTATACGGGCACCTGGTTCGTTTCCCACAGATTGATCCTGCTCACCAGGTTGACTCTGTTCGAGATAACCCTGGATGGAGGAGGCCTGTGGGAAACTTGGGAAGTCGTGGCTTCGACAGATTCATCAGACCTGTCGTGAAGAACTAATAATGGGATGAGTCCCTGCCTGGTGGCTCGCCATGAGGGACTTTCGTAGGTGGAAACAGAGGGTGGATGTGGCTATGCGCCCCCGTCGGCATCAGCTCCCCAATGATGATGATAGTTTCTATGATGAAATTGTGTAGAAGAGTGCTAATATGTAAATCCCATTTGATTTGTTATATGTACGTGTAAGTATACTTGGTAAATATACTTGTAAAAAGTAATAAATATACCTGTAAAAAGGTTACGTTTTCATTGACGTTCAGGTACGTTGGAGAGGAGATAGGCCAAGGTCGAGTGAGGTTCCGGTGCCTGAACCCAGACTGTGGCGCAGAGATTTTGGAAGAGACTTTGTGGACGGTGATGCCGAGGGCTGTTTACGTAAGATTGCTGGAGAAGAGACAACTGGAGGAGGTGCTGACAGCAAAGATCGATGGCCTTGAGGCGTGTCCTTTTTGCGATTTCATGGCTGTTGTCGAAAAGGGAAGCCTCGTCTTTATGTGCATGAAATGTAAAGAGCACTCCTGCAGGTAATGTGCTTTACATTGGATACCGTTTCCGATACTTGTCAATTCCTGCATTCTTTAATTTTGTTCGAATATGCTTTTGAATTTCTATTCTTAATACTTATATTTTTTCGGTAGATACATTTCTATTTTCCTATTGTAGACCGGTTTATCAATATGTGCATATAAATTGTGTGTGTGTGTGTGTGTGTGTGTGTGTGTGTGTGTGTGTGTGTGTGTGTGTGTGTGTGTGTGTGTGTGTGTGTTGTGTGTGTGTTGTGTGTGTGCATATATATACATATATATATGGACAAATATATGTAAATACATATATATTCATACACACCACACACACCACACACACACACACACACACACACACACACACACACACACACACACACACACACAACACACACACACACACACACACACACACACACACATATATATATATATATATATATATATATATTATATAATATATATATTGGTGTGTGTGTGTGTGTGTGTGTGTTGTGTGTGTGTGTGTGTGTGTAAATATATCATATAATATATACCTAGATACTTATATATATAGTATATATAAATATATAATATAATATATATATAATTATATATACAGTATACATTTTATATACATATGTATATATATGTATATGTAATATATTATATAAATATATAATATATATATATATATATATATATATAATATATATATGTGTGTGTGGTGTGTGTGTGGTGTGTGTGTGTGTGTGTGTGTGTGTGTATATTATATATATATATATATATTATATATGTTTATATATGTATATATATACATTATTATATATATAATATTATATAATATACTAATATATATATATATATATAATATATAATATATATACTATATATATAATATTATATATATGGCATATAAACATTATATATATATAATACACACATACATATACATATGTATATATATAAAATATACACATTTATGTATATATAAATATATATATATATATATTAATATATATATTGATTATATTAGATATATATATATATATATTATGTATATATATGTTTATAGTTATGTAAATATGTTATATATATGTATATACATTAATACAATTATAATATATATTATATATAGTATATATTATATATATAACATATATTATATATGATATATAATATATATATATAATATATATATATATAATATGATATATATATAATATATTATAATATATATATATATATATATATATATATATATATATATATACGTATATATTGTTGTATATGTGGTGTGTGTGGTGTGTGTGTGTGTGTGTGTGTGTGTGTGTGTGTGTGTGTGTGTGTGTGTGTGTGTGTGGTGTGTGTGTGTGTTGTGTGTGTGTGTGTGTGTGCTATATATATATTATATAGTATCTTATATATTATATATAAATATATAATATATATGATATGTGCATATGTGTGTGTACATATATATATATATGTATATATATATATACTATAATATATAATAATATATATTGATGTTATTATATGTGTATATATATGTATATATTGATATTTTATATATATATGTATATATGTATATATATAGTACATTGCATATATAAAGTATATACCTATTATCATATATATACCATATGTATATATATATATATACACATTTATATTATATATAATATATAGATATATTGATATATTGTATATACATATACAATATATATAATAGTATATAATATAATTATAATATTATATATAATATAATATTACATATGATACACACACACACACCACACACACACCACACACACAACACACACAACACACACACACACACACAACACCACACACAACACACACACACACACTATATATATATATATATATATATATATATATAATAATATATATATTAATATTATTGTATATAATATATGTGTGTGTGTGTTGTGTATGTGGTGTGTGTGTATATATGAACATATATAAATATATATTATATATATATGTATATATAGTATATGTATTATATTGTATATAATAATATATATATAAATAATATATATATATATATACTATATGTATGATATATATATTATATATAATATATATATCTATATATATATATATAATATGTATACATACACGTATAATATATATATATTATATATTATATATATATATATTTATATATTATATTATATATATATATATACATATATATATATATATATATAATATATAACATATTATATGTTTATATATAAAATTAATATATAATATATATATATTTATAGTATTATATAATATTTATTATATATATATATATATATATAGTATATACTATATATATATATATCTATATATTTATGATATAATGTCCATTATTATATGTGTGTAATGCTATATATATATATTTGTTATAATAATATACTATATTTAATAATAGTTATACCCATTAGCACATATATGTGTATATATATATAATCATATTTATTATATATACTATATACATATATATATATATATTAAGTTGTTTATATATATATTATATTATATATATAATATATATATAGTTATTACGTATAATCTATTTTATTTTATCATAATAGTATAGGTCATTATACATATATATATAGGTTGTATACTATAGTATATAATAATATTAATAGTTATAACACTTATAAATGTCATTATAGGTGATTGTGTACTGCATATATACTATACTTTATATATATTAATCTATAGAAATATATATACAGTACATCATATAATGTAATATATATACTTATATTATATATTATTATATATATATAAGTAGTTATATTAGTATAATATAGATATGACATACACATTATCTGTGTGTATATATATATTATAGGTATTTATAATTTATCCGGTATAAAAATAAATATAATAATTTATTATATATATAATATATATGATATTGCTATATTATATAGCTCCATATAAATATAAGAATATAGGTACATAACGCATATTGAATATATATATATATATATATAGTAGTATATATATATACTTATACTAATACATACAAACATATAAATTGTATAAGTATATATTTATTATATATATATGTAGTAGTATACATTATCACATAGTATGTTAATATGTGATTTATATGATAATATATTATACATGTCATTGATATGTGTGTATGAAATATAGTAACATACTATATATAACTAAAGTATATATATTATATATTATACAGTATGTATATTATATGTCATTTATCTTGTGTGATGCATATATATATTATGTTATATTCATATAGAATCTAATAAATAGTTTATATATAATAATAATAATGTATATATATATAGTATATATATAGTATATGATATATATAGTAATACATACACCACACACCACGAACACACACACACACACACCACACACAACACACACACATGAATGTATAATACATTGGAATGACAACATCACACACATCACACACACATGATAGTAGTCTTTGCGTTGATTGTTATATCATGTGTGTATGGTTAACTGTCGTTAGTAGTTAGAAAAACCTCTTAATGTGATGTGCCACGTGTTTTGTACTAATATATCATATGATACAGATATATATATATATGTATTAAGTAATAGTAATTAGTTATATTATAGTATAAGTATATAGTATACTATATAGTATATATACTATAGAATGGTGTGTGTGTGTGTGTGTGATATATAATAATGTGTTGTGTGTGTGTGTGTGTGTGTGTGTGTGTCGTGTGTGGTGTGTGTGTGTGTGTGGTGTGTGTGTGTGTTATGTATTTATGTATTGTATATTCACATATATGCATATTTGCATATATATAATGTATGTGTTTGGTTTTGTAATGCCATATATAAAAATATATAGTATTACTTATAGTATACATATATTACATAACGTAATTTAATGTATGTTGTTCTTTATGCATATATAATATTAAATAGGAATTCTAGTACATACATAAAATATGTATAACTATATGCATATATAATATACATATTAGCATATATATTATATATTACATAATGTATATATAATGTTGTTTGTGTGTGCTTTTGTTGTGTCGTGTGTGTGGTGGTGGTGTGTTGTGATGTGTGTGTGTGTGGTGTGTGTGGTGTGTGTGTGGGTGTGTTGTGTGTGTGTGTGTGTGCTGTGTGGTGTGCAATGTGCGTGTGGTGTGTGTGTGTGTGTGTGTGTGGTGTGTGTGTGGTGTGTGTGTGTAAGTGTGTGTATGTATAATACTGTATGTAATGTATGAATATTCAGCTATATAATGCATATCATATATATATATGTTGTTTGGTTTGTATGCATAATCTATATTAGTACTTCATACTACATACATATATATGTAACTTAGTATATGAACATATATATATAGTAGTGTATGTATATTGTATGTATATAATATATAATCTTAATAATTTGTATATATGATTGTATACTACTATATATATTTTTATCGTATATTAATATATATATATATTAATTAATATATATATATAGTATATATATGTTACGTTCGATAAACATACATATTCATTTTATTCCTCTGCTAATAATTATCGTCAGTCCTCTCCGTTTCCATAATACTGTCCTTAAATAATACATTCGGGATGGAAGTACATATATATTCATACGTAATGTATACAACATGTTTTTGCTTTGCCCTTCGGACCAGTAGTTACTATGTGTTCCGCTTAAGCTGGACCAGCGAACGTTATTGCAAGGTTGTGGGCCAAGAAGCCAGATCAATACCCGGCAGGAGTGGTGAAGACATCAAAGGGAGAAAAAGGACACGGGGCGGGCACGAACATTTCACTTTGGAAATGAGCATGGCTGAAGCGAATTGATCGATGGTGAACTGTTTCGTTTGTGTCTGTTCATCATGTGTAGGTTTACTGTGGTCGTTTAGTCGATGTCCTATTGTAGATTTTATTAGAGCATCAAGTTTAAATTTCATCAAATAGGGTTAAGATATAAGGATTGAATATGAAATTGTAACTAATACATTCCGTAAAACTATTTTATAAAAAAGGTAGTTGGACTTATGGTTTTAGGTAGTTGTTAGAAATTAGTTATTAATGGTTGGCATTGTTTTTTCTTTCATATGTAGAGCCAAGTAAGCCAATCTGAGTCGTGCTTTGGAGCCTATTAATTGCAGCGATAGTATTAAAGAGAGGTTGTGCCAGGTGTTGTTGTCGTTTACTGCTGCATTTAGAGTATTATCTGTGGTATAAATATATTACACGCAATGCATTTTTACTGTATTAGGAAGTAATTACGAGTAATGAGGCTAGTTTTTAGATTTCTGTGAAAGTGATAGACATATCTTACAATGAGTGCGTCTGTTTTGTTTACAGATTCCGATTACAAGAGACTGATTAAGTGTATCGCGGTATGTTATATTATATGTTAGGCAGCTTATCCGAAGCTTAATGCAGTATACTACTTGCTTACCGAAGTGATCTGGCATCGTTACATTGAATTATGCTGAAGGGAATTTCAAGATGTATTTCAAACATAAGGTTGTGTTTATATGTATCGTAGTTCCGAAAGACCCCGATGACGATACGAATAGTATGATCTATGACTAATATTAGAGTCTATATAATCCTCCATAACAGCACATCGAGACTGTTGTATGTCGTGACTGTTAGGGATAGATAATGTGCTGAATGTTATTGTTTTGGGAATTTTCAGGACAGATATGATAGTGATAATGCGCATTATGATGTTTATACTACCCATATGTTGATTTATATATGCGCCAGTAAGCGCGTTTGCTTTTTGCTTTTAACTGCGATAACGTATCATTTGCGTGATATGATCGTATCATAGAACACGATTTATTTGGATGTTGTGTGTATGTATAATATATGATTGGATCTCCGCCGTTTTATGCAGTCCATATATGCAGAGGCGCAGGATGGGTGTACTGTAAATACTAGTGCTGAGGGATGATTTATTATGTGTGTCGCGTCAGCATATGAAGTGAACTGTCCGACTGCTCGGTGATGTAAGCCTCGATCCACAGGTTGATGTTACGGTCCGAAATCTCTCATGTAATATTATGTATTAGATTACGGACGCTATGTGCATATCGTGAGCTTAGTTCCAGTATCGAAACAATGCTACGCTGCTATAATTAGTAGAATAGAGTCCAATACAAGGGCTAGCTTCTTGGCAATAAAGTATTTCAGACTTATATAAGATCTTCGCTTAGTTATTTTGATCTAGATCGGTATATCCTGATAGACATGATATAACTACTCATAATGCATATGATTTCAGAGTTTATAGATTTTTAGTATAGTTAAGTAGCAAGGAAACGCTATGAGACTCCTATAACAAATTTATTGTTGACTGAAGGTTTGACGAAGTTGATATTATATTTTTGTTATAACGGATTTAATTATAGTGAATTGACTAATAAGTAATTAAGTATTATGAACTGGAGACTGTTTTTATAATGTCATAAGAAATGACCAGGTTTAGACTTGGCATAGCCATTGTCTGATACAGGGTAGGAGATTATATGTGACATTTATGTTCAGAATTCTAAGTGTATTATGTGATTACTGTACGGATATATTGGTTTGATATAAGTCCGTTGACGGAAATTGTATGGAAAGTTATATATTCAGACAGAGTGATGAGATTATTAGCGATCACGAGGTACCCTGCTAGTATATTGTACTAGCTCGTTTAACCACTAACTAGACTTCTTAACAGCTAATGATTTTATATTAACAGTGTACGCTATACAGCGTATTCGTAGGTGACATGCTTTTCTGAAGGTAATATTTATCGTACGTGACTCCATTTTGTAACTACTGGTTCAAGTTTCAGATTTTATTGCCTAAGTCACGTCAGTTTTTGTCAGATGATATTATTTACTATAGCATACCATGTATGATACATGAATGCTATAATAAGATAGTCTCGGCTCATATGCCAGATTGCAGACGTTGTCACCGTAGATCAAATGATCTGATCATTTATCTAATCCATTTAATAATTGCTTCTCAATATGGAGCCAAGGTATTGTTTAATAGCTGTGAAGACAACTGCCCGTAATGTCTTTATAGGTAATTGGACAGGTTCACCTCTAGAGGTACCATTGGTTATAGAGTAAGAGCATTTCAGCAGTCATCGAGAAGGCGTAAGCTAGGTTATGTTAAGACTATTCCGAATTGCATATTTGTTGTGATTAACTACCTGATGTTTTGACAATCTTGAGTTTGTAATCTATAAATAATATTACTACGTAATAATTTAGTGATTCAGAGAGTACACGCAGATGGCTTACAAGATGAATGAGACTGATTGGTTCTAGATACGTATGCTCGTGATTTTGAGCTGTCATAGAACTAATTAATTAGATATTAGTACACTACAGTGAATGCGAGTAAACATTGCAAGTGTACGAGCATTGGGGTGTCGAAAAGCGTTAAGTGTCATCATTTTGCTATGTATCTTCAGCTTGTGTGCGGTGTTCAGATGCTAATTCTCATCGCGAGTTGAATGTGTAGCGTTAGTGGATATAAAATGGTAATTGGGTCCTTCTACTGTACGTGTTTACAGCAGAGAATCGATTATATACACTATAATATTATGCAGAGAATTTGGTTTAACACATGGAATGATCATAATAAGAATGTAATTATTATAGGTTGTAGGCTCGGACGCTAAGAATGTTGGCGATGGTTAGTACATTTAGGCATAAAAACTTCACAAGACTATTACTAATCAGTACCGTAATTATGATTCCATTCACGGATCTGATTGATAATGTTTGGTAACCTTCTGTTGTATCAAAGGATTATGTGAGCGTCCAATGTTGTATTGGTTGTCGTAGGTTAACTATATTTCAGATAGCAATTATTCAGAATCACCATAGAGTAGATTCACATCTGGGTGATACGTCAATACTTGGAATTTACAATACTGTTTTGAACAATTAGGATTTTCGCACACAACATTGAATGTGTAATTGCAAGACTCATATAATGGGCTATGGGTGTTATAAATATGTACTGAGATGGTAACATTTCTTGTAGAGTGTATGTCGGTCTGATGATGGATTTTATTTGAGTCTTTATCACTTTATCACACGTAGTACGTGTAGAAGTAATCATGGATTTTAATTTGATTTACTCAGGATGAACCTTTAGAGGATGTTTTTTAACGCATTATTCAATAGAGGTAAGTATCTAAAGCGGTATATCGGTGGATGACATATTTTACTAGACACTATTTTCTTGATTCTGACTATTGTGTTGTAATGATTATCATGAGAATATACTGATTACGACTGTAAACGATACCTAAGAGATCATTATAGTACGATTCTAGAATTCAGATATTGACTTTGTTTGTTACTGAATGGTTATTTACTATGGTCCGAGTCTGAGATTTGTCTCTGGAGATATGATTTTGTAAAATATCAAGTATGCGTAGCTATTTTCAGTATGCGACACTATTCTTGTATGGCTATTCCTGTCGATAGTTATTAGAATGGTCCATAATTTTAACTTAACGAACCGAATTAAGGAAGTGATTATAATGGCTTTAAAGTGCATTCTGAAAGTTAGTGAGTAAATTTTATGATACACAAGTTGTCTGAATACCACTTAAAAGTAGTTAAGTTACATGGCTATAATCGGTCGGGAGCATTACTTAGTGTGTTGCTTATGATTGTATTTCGGTGTTAGTTACTTAAATCTATAGCCGGATCGAGTTGTATTCGAGGAATTATATGAATTGATGTGCGTGGTCTCTTAAGTATAGGTATTTAAACACGCAAGTTAATGAACCAATAGTTCACGTACCATAGTACAGTCCTTACTACATCAGAGGCTGGTGTACGATGTGTATAGTAGCTTACCACGCGAGATTATGTTAAGTATATTACGAGGGCATGTTTTCACGTAGCTTCTCGGATCATTCTCACGTGACCTACTGCGATCTGAGGTTTCAAGTTCTGCGAAGGAAATCATTAGAGCAGCAGCTGCAAAAGCGGTTTATCAAAACAGATGGGTCGTAACAAAATGACAGCCTGCTCTGTGGACAATTTATGTGTTCCAATATGCAGGAAGCCTGTGGAAGAATATGAGCACTTTAATATTATGAACCCTGCCTCTGGAGATGGGCTGAAAAGTAAGGTATCAGGCTTATTTGGGTAATTTGGAATAGGTAATAAATTATGATCTGCTTTCTTACGCGTACCGGGAAAGTTTTCCGCGTATAGCCACAGCATGTGTGCCTGACAGTTATGTTATTTGATTGCTCAACCGAGCTTATCTGAATTTGCTCATGCATTTCTGGTGGCCAATTGGGGTGTAGTGGTGACCTACATATCTGTCATCGATCCGGAGAGCGGGCAAAGCAGCTAAGCTCAC
>NW_020868350.1:687997-692997 GCF_003789085.1 Penaeus vannamei
GGTTTTAATGGTAAGCAAATTTTTATTTTTGGTTATTGGTTGTTTTGTTTTTAATGGTAAGCAATTTTTTATTTTGTTTTGGTTTTAATGGTAAGGCAATTTTTTTAATTTTGTTTATTGGTTTTAATGTAAGCAAATTGTTTTTATTTTGTTTTGGTTTTTAATGGTAAAGCAATTTTTTATTTATGTTTTTATAAATGGTAAGGTATTTTTTTATTATTTTTTATTTTTTTTTTATGGTAAGGTACTTTTTGTTTTGTTTTTAATGGTAAGCTATCTTTGGTTGATTTTTTGGAGCGGAGGTCCTGGCGTTGTTGACGCCTGTGTGAGGAGTAAATAAGTAATAATGACAAAGGAAAAATTTAAATGTTCTAAATTGCCATGGTATTGTGAATGTGAGTTTTTTTTTTTTTTTTTTTTTGTATTTTAATTTTTTTTTTTTTTTTTTTTTTTTTTTAGAGATAAAGTGTCATAATTCACGACCGCATATAGTGTACGATAATATAGTGAGTTTTTTTTTTAATTCTTTGTTAAGAGTTAGTGGTCATAATTCAACGATCATATATTGTATGATAGTATAGTAGTTAAATTGAGTAAAATGGGGGGGGATAGAATGGGGGGTAAGGAATAGTTCATTGACGCGCTTTGTTGTGGAGTCAAATTGCCAAACCTATGTCTAAAGAAAGCTTAAATTACCTCCTGGAAAGAGCCTAAGTATCATCATGATTTACGATAAGCTTAAATTTTTCACAATGCAGTGTTTTATTGGAATAATCTAATCCCTATAATTAAAATAGGCAACTGACTCCTCCCCCTCTGTCTGTGGTAGTAGAAAAAAAAAGGAAAAAAACGCAATGTTTTTATTTCTCGTACCAGATAAGAGATAACGCATCAGAGAGGACTAGAATAAAGGAATACGAATATTTTTCATTACATGATGAAACAAAACTTGGAACATCTATGAGAACTTCATTGACGACGGGGGAGCTACCCACTAAGGGCATGACAAATAAGATAGGAAAGATAATAATGATATTATAGGTAAAATTGATGGTAATAAGGGTAGTAAAAATGAGATAATTAGTAGTGAGATAATGAAGATGATGGGGAGTAAGGTGGAATAGTAGGTAGTGATATGAAAATAATAGTAAATATGGATAGCAATAGATAATGAATAGAGCAGTAGGTGAGTAGTAATGAGTAATGTGAGTAATAAAATAGATAGTATGAACAATATGGATAACGTAATGACGTAATAGAAAATGGAATAATAATAACATATAAGATAACGACACCATATCCCTTCAGTAGAATGAAGAAATATAAGATAAATTCGAGGCGGAAAAAAAAAAAACGAGAAATAAAGTAAAATTGATAAATTGAAAGTCACACAAATAAGAAATTATGATTATAAAAAGGATGGTAGAGATAAAGGGGATGACATTAATCAAAAGAAGTAGTAAATGATAACAATAACATAGGTAAGGTAAAAGGTAGTAATAAAACATAATAATAATGATATATGATAATGGGTAATAATAGACAAAGAGCGGTAATGATATATAGTAATAATATAAAATGATAGATGTAATTTAATAAGATTATATAGAAAATAATAATGATAGTAATAATAAGAATGCTAATTATAATCGCTAATATAATAATTATAGTAGTAATCATAACACACACCATATTCCCTCCATTAAAAAGAGAATGAGATGAATTAGGAGAAACATAAAAAAAAACACCATTTACCTACGAAAGAAAAGGAAGATAGTTCGAAGGAAACCAGAAAAAAACTACTTTCCCGCAATGAGAAAGAAAACGAGATAATTCGGGGAAACAGAAATAAACAGCAACAAAAATAACCACATAAAAAAACACGCCATCCCCCCCCCCCCCCCCCCAAAAAAAAAAAAAAAAATGGAAAGAGAAAGAGATAATTCGGAAGAACCAGAAATAAACAGCAACCAAAAATAACCACATAAAACAACACGCCATCCCCCCCCCCCTCAATGAGAAAGAAAACGAGATAATTCGGAGAAACAGCAACAAAAATAACTAAATAAACAACACGCCACCCCCCCCTCCCCCCAAAAAAAAAAAAAGAGAAAGAGATAATTCGTTCCAGAAATAAACAGCAACAAAAATAACTAAATAAAACAACACGCCATCCCCCCCTCCCCCCAAATGGAAAGAGAAAAGATAATTCGGGGAAACAGAAATAAACAGCAAAAAAAAGTAGCCACATAAAACAACACGCACCCCCCCCCCCCCCCCAAAAAAAAAAAAAAAAAAAAAAAAAAGGAAAGAGAAGAGAGAATTCGGAGAACACGCCCCCCCCCCCCCCCCAGAAAAAAAAAATGGAAAGAGAAAGAGATAATTCGGAGAACAACACGCCACCCCCCCCCCAAAAAAAAAAAAAAAAAAAAAAAAAAAAAAAAAAAAAAAAAAAAAAAGGAAAGAGAAAGAGATAATTCGGAGAACCAGGATGCTCTCGACTAGACACGCCGGCCCGGGCGAACACCTCAGGCCTTCGGGCACCTAATGGAGTTTATGATTCTGGTGAGCGTGGCGAGCCTCGAGAGAGAGAGAGAGAGAGAGAAAGAGGGGAGGGAGGGAAGGCGAAAGAGAGAGGGAGGGAGGGGGAGAATGTGAATGAGAGGGGAGGGAGGGAGGGAGAAAAAGAAAGAAAGGGAAGGGAGGGGGAGAGGAGAATGAGAGGGGAAGGGAGGGAAATGGAGAGGCAGAGACAATGAGGGAGGAGAAATAGAGGGGAGGAGGAGAGATTAGAGGGGAGGGAGGGGGAAAGAGGCGAAAGAGAGAGGGATGGAGGGGGAGAATGAGAATGAGAGGGGGAAGGGAAGGAAAGAAGAGAGAGAGAGAAGAGAGGAGGGAGGAAGGGCGAAAGAGAGAGAGAGGGGAGGAGGGGGGAGTGAATGTGAATAAGAGAGATGGGAGGGGAAAAGAAGGAGAAGAGAAGATAGAGGGGAGGGAGGGAGGGCGAAAGAGAGAGGGAAGGGAGAGGGGAGGAGCGAGAATGAGAGAGGAACTGAGGGAAAAAGAGAGAGAGAAGAGAGGAGGGAGGAGAGATAGAGGGGAGGGAGGGAGGGCGAAAGAGAGAGGAGGGAGGGGGATAACGAGAATGAGAGAGGAAGGGAGGGAAGAGAAGAGAGAGAAGAGAGAAAGAGGGGAGGAAGGTAGGGAAAAAGAGAGAGGCAGAAGCAGAAGCAGATAGATTAACCGGTAGACAGATTAGTTATAAGCACGCTTTCATGTCATAATATCCCCAGACGGTGTAAATGTAACTACTACCCAAGGGTGCACAGAGGTTTAGTTCTCTAACTATTAGGAACGCAATACTTCACCCACAAATGAAAAGAAAACATTATTTCATCTTTCAGTTCTCTGTATTGAAATCCCCTACAGAAACTGTATTTTTTTTAACTAGAACTGCAGATCCAAAAATACTGTGCAAACATAAGAATTGCCCTGACCGTATGCACAAATATGGTCATGCAGGAATAAACTTTCAATAATTATGACTAAAACACAGAAAAAAACAGAAATCCTATAACTGCGAACTTATCATATTTGCTTACGTACACGGACATCTTAAAGAATTACTTGTGTAAACACGAGACTTTATTTATTATGTTCTTATAACTCTTATTTGATAGAATGTGATGTGCACATGAGAATACACATGTACGTACTGTGATCTATTGTGATGTGCACATGAGAATACGTACTGTGATCTATTGTGATGTGCACATGAGAATACGTACTGTAATCTATTGTGATGTGCACATGAGACGTACTGTGTGATGTGCACATGAGAATACGTACTGTATCTATTGTGATGTGCACATGAAAATACGTACTGTAATCTATTGTGATCACATGATTGTGATGTGCATTCTATTGTGATGTGCACATGAGAATACGTACTGTAATCTATTGTGATGTGCACATACGTACTGTGATCTATTGTGATGTGCACATGAGAATTCGTACTGTAATCTATTGTGATGTGCACATGAGAATACGTACTGTAATCTATTGTGATGTGCACACGAGAATACGTACTGTAATCTATTGTGATGTGCACATGAGAATACGTACTGTAATCTATTGTGATGTGCACATGAGAATACGTACTGTAATCTATTGTGATGTGCACAGAGAATACGTACTGTAATCTATTGTGACATGAGAAAGTACTGTAATCTATTGTGATGTGCACATAAAATACGTACTGTAATCTATTGTGATGTGCACATGTACTGTAATCTATTCACATGAGAATACTGTAATCTATTGTCTGTTGTGATGTGCACACGTACTGTAATCTATTGTGATGACATGAAATACGTACTGTAATCTATTGTGATGTGCACATGAGAATACGTACTGTGATCTATTGTGATGTGCACATGAGAATACGTACTGTAATCTATTGTGATGTGCACATGAAAATACGTACTGTAATCTATTGTGATGTGCACATGAGAATACGTACTGTAATGTGATGTGACATCGTACTGTAATCTATTGTGATGTGCACATGAATACGTACTGTAATCTATTGTGATGTGTTACGTACTGTAAATCTATCACATGACGTACTGTAATCTATTGTGATGTGTACATGAAAATACGTACTGTAATCTATTGTGATGTGCACATGAGAATACGTACTGTAATCTATTGTGATGTGCACATGAGAATACGTACTGTAGTGATGTGCACATGAGAATACGTACTGTAATCTATTGTGATGTGCACATGAGAATACGTACTGTAATCTATTGTGATGTGCACATAAGAATACGTACTGTAATCTATTGTGATGTGCACATAAGTATACGTACTGTGATCTATTGTGATGTGCACATGAGAATACGTACTGTAATCTATTGTGATGTGCACATGAGGAATTACGTACTGTAATCTATTGTGATGTGCACATAAGAATACGTACCTGTAATCTATTGTGG
>NW_020868350.1:700497-730497 GCF_003789085.1 Penaeus vannamei
CACACACACACACACACACACACACACACACACACACAACACAACACACACACACACACACACACACACACACACACACACACACACACACATCACACACAAGATACAGTGGTTTCTTTCGCCTAGAATGGTTGGTAATATTAATATTTTTTATATGTAACATCATTGTAATTTACCAATACTGAGCTTAATCACATAATGAAAAAACAGGGCATCTTTTTAATAGATTAGAAAAAATATGTACATTTCACAAACAAAATTATAATTGATACAAGGGAAAACGAGCCAGAGTACGGTAACTGTTTTAAAAGCGAACGTAACACTTGGCTGTCTCAATACGCCGATTCGACTTCAGAGGTAAAAATACTAACAATAAAACCTTATATAGCGTGTATTTTCATGTGTAAATATGTGAGGATTTCTAGAATAACTCTTTATTGTATTTCTTACCATGAACTAGGAGTTTTTAAGTGAATTATACGAATATTGATGTCAATTATGTAAAACATTGGCGATCTTACGCTAGAACCGGTAGCAGCTCATGTACTGTACATCATTACTATTGAATGTTAACATATGTGTAATTAAGGAATAAAACGGAAAGACTGTTCATTTAATTCAGAGATAATAGAAAAGGAGAAACTGCTGTATATTTTCTCGGGCGAGAGTACGTACTTCTGTTAAGGTTGCCACTGATTATGTCATTATAAACGTATGTCAGTAAATACAATACAAATAGAAATACAATTAACAATGCACAGACTTAAGATTCATCAAGGCAATAACTCTCATTAATGCAGTTGAAGATGTCATGGCTGCTCTCTCAATATTTCGTGATATGTCAATGTGGGATGACAATACCTCTTCTGAAAGATAGAGTGTATTTGATTTTAACTGATTTACAAAATAGGTGGGTATCTGTAGTGACATTTGAAACAGTATTTGTTTCTCTTGATTACACTGGTAATCTTACTTACTGAAGGCCTGTGTCAAGTAGTCATAATGGCCTTCGCACTTTGCACACAGATTGAAGGCAAACAAATATTTTAGCAAGATAGAGCTTGAACTGCTTGCCTATTTGAATATTATTCCCTAGGGAAACCTTCAACTTCTGCCCTGCTCGATTATTGGCAATACACTTTTGTTGGACTTTGCCAGAGTGTCAACAGCAGCTTCAGCTATTTGTCAAATAGGGAGTGTAGTTACAAACAAAAAACAATAAAAAATGTGTAGAAGCAGTTAGTATTTTTCATAAATATCATACATAGCATAGTAATTAGTCTGGGAACCCCGAGGAAATATAATTTCATGTGTCAAATTACCTTGCTGAACCAGGTATTTAGTTGATTTTAGATACTTATGTTGTACATTTTTAACAATATTATTTTTCTCTCCTTTTTTGAAGGCAGGTATAATGGTTCTTCACTGTTCAAGATTACTCTTATCAAAACCATTGCAAAGGCCATGGTTTCCAGCATTTATAAGGCTCAACTCAACAACAGCTCAAGTCTCATCAGGAAAAGTATGTATTTGCTTTCTACATAGAAATTTTGGCAAGGGTGTAGATGTGAATATAAACTGTGCTATCTATAAAAAAGGATAATTAAAGTTAGTATTTTTTATGATGTTAATAAAATATGCTTCTTGTTTTAATGTACATTGAATTCCTACAGGTTCAAATTGGAGAAAGGACATATGAAGCAGACGAAATGACAAACGTGACACCCAAAATCCTATCGCACCTTGGCAGGAATCTTCATCTCCAAAAGTACCATCCCTTGAACCACATTTCCCAAAGAATTTCCAAGTTTATGTATTCGAGATACTTGAGTCCCAGAGGAAATCCACTTTTTTCCATCCATGATAGACTACAACCTGTTGTCACCCCTCATCAAAATTTTGACTCACTGTTGATCCCCAAAGATCATGTTAGTAGAAAAAAGAGTGACAATTATTATATTAATAAGGACTTCCTCCTGCGCGCTCACACAAGTGCTCATCAGGTAAGATCACATAAACCAGATATGAATTTTATTGTTATTTTTTCTTTTCTTATTTTATATTGTTTACTTATGATGTTTAGCATTGCATAGATATTGATATAGACTTTTTTCTTTATAAAGATAGGTATATGAAAGAATCAATTGCTTAATGATGACACCACTTTTGAGTGCATTTTTCATAATTCCAGAGTGAATTGATCAGTATGGGTTTTGATAACTTCTTGGTTATGGGTGATGTGTATAGAAGAGATGAAATTGATGCATCACACTACCCAGTGTTCCATCAAGTAGAGGGTGTGAGGTTAACCACAAAGAGTGAAGTAAGTAGCCGAAAAAAAACCCTAAAATGTTTTATTCAAATTGGTTTATATGTTTACCTTTTGACTCTTGAAGTTTTCATATTGTGTTAGCTTCACATAGCAAAAATGTTCCTTCTAGCACTAAAACTTCTACAAGATTAAATATTTTTTGTGTTTCTATGATATATCTAGATATCATGTAAAATATATTTTGCATTTTACAAAAGAACTGTAGAACATAAAACTTCAAAAAGTTTATTTCTTCTCTCAAAAGTGTACCTCAGAATTATTTGCTGTTGATGTTATATCTCAAAGGCCATTATTTATTTGCAGCTTTTTGGAAGTCACCAGAACATGGATGACTTCCAACTCTTTGAAAACACAGAACGTTCAGAAACCCAACAAGGAGTTCACAATCTAGAGGCTGTGAAGCTTTTAGAGGCAGATTTGAAAGGTTGTCTTGAGGGTCTGGCAATGACTCTGTTTGGCAAAGGTAGGATTGCATTTTTTTTGTATCCTATATTTGTACTATGCTCTATGTCAGAAGTTTGAAATTTGCTTCATATCGAAACCCTCCCAATATCCTGTTTGTTGTTGTCATGTGAGGGATTAGGAGATGGAGACTGAGGCCCAATGTAAGGGATCACCCCTATCATGGGCACATATTCCCTTGCTTAATTGCCAGCCTTACCCCTTATGGGGCCATAAGAGGTAGACCGTTTCTTTTCCCCTTTTTATTCAGGCTCACCATGGCCAATAATAAAGATTCTCTACCCTTAATAGGGATGTTAAGGCTTGCCCCTTCATCAACTAGCCTATCTAAATTTGATTTTGATGGTTTTCCGATCCCTGCCCCTCCTTTGACCACAGCTCCAACCATTGATACTAATACTCCATCCTCAACACTTACTGACAAGTCCATCCATTCCAAAACTCACCCCATCTGCCAGTCAAATTCATTTTCCAGTCTAAATCCAGATACTGCAATCTCTACCACTTCCCTGATACCTACCCCTCCTCACTTTATTTGTTGCACCAGGCAACCTAAATATTCCACTCCACCCTCTTCTACTATATCCTCTTCTTCTGCTCCTCAGATCTATATCTCTCCTACAAGAGAACCTTTGTTTCTTAGTCCTCTTCACCCAACTCCCTTCCAGAATCCCATGAAGACATCCAAAACTTCTTAAAGATGACACAAGGGAAAACTCTGCTCCCTCATCCACCCCACAATCCCTCTGTTCCTACTCTTACATTTAAAGTATTTGCAGATATCCATTCTCCTCCTCCTCAAGTTCCTTCCACCCCCTTTCCTCCCAACATACCCCCACCTGAATACTCACATGAATCCTCTCTTATCATGGTGTTCTTCTCCAGACCCCTCCCCTCCAGACATTCTTCTTGATACTTTACTATCTTCTCCAGTCTCCCTTTCTCATCCCCCGGATTCTTCTCCTCGTACTTCTCCAACAGCCACCTCTGTTTTCCTTGAACAGTGTCCCTATTTCTTCCCTAGTTACAGACACAATGCAATTCACTCAATTGCTATGCCCCTTAACCTTTCCCATTTTTTATAATCCATGCTCTACTTCATTTACTTCCCTCTTTTCTCTTTTTGCTACCATACTTTCCTAAAACACTAATCTTTGACATCCAACACCCAAACCCCTCTCCCCAGATTCATCTCCTACTTTTCCAACAACCATCTCTGTTTTCTGTGAACATTGTTCCTATACCTTCCCTAGCAACAGATACACTGTAATTCACTCAATCACCCTACCCCCTTAAACCTCCCCTTTCTACTAATCTCTGCTCTTTTTCACTTCCCTCTTTTCCCTTTTCACTACCATACTATCCTACAATGCACTCTAATCATGGACATCTAACACATTTTATCCTTATCTTTAACTCCTCTTTATCCGTTGATACAATACTTTACCCATTCTGACAAAATACTTTACAATAGTGTTATATGACCTTTGATGTCTATCACATTTATTTGTTTCAAACATTAAACATTAAACATTCATATCGGAAAATATGGATTATATGAATGTGTTATAACATATAGTAAGATAGTGGAAAGGATAACTAGTGTAATTACAAATTCTGTAATGTTGCTTATTGTAAACATCTTAATGAATAGCACAGCATTGATAAAAGATACATTACTGTATATTCATGTTAAGGTTAAAAGATATTGAACATTAAAAATCAAAATAATATATGTAGGACTTTATTTCACTAAAATTACATGTTTTGGCTTCCTTTTTCAGATGCTGAAATGAGATGGGTAGATGCATACTTTCCATTCACTCACCCTTCTTGGGAACTCGAGGTTAAACTGAACGATGACTGGGTAGAGCTTCTTGGTTGTGGTGTGATTGAACAGGAAATTCTAGTAAATGGTTAGTCTAGTGTATTGTCATTTTATGCTTATATTTAATTTTCTGAAATGTATATGCTGGTATATATAAGGAAGTGTGCATTTCATAAGATAATCAATGTAATTCTACCTGCTAAAGTAAAGCATTATGAGAGCAAGTGTATTGATCCAATACTTGTTACAAATTAGTAGTAATGTGTTGTAATACGTCCATTTGTTTAGTATTTGGAAAACTACTTTGGCTTTCATGAATGACTTTAATACTTTTTTCCATCAAAATTATTTTTATTGTTGTATCAGCCTGATGTATTTTTTCCTTATAGCTGGGGTGATAGACAAAGTTGGCTGGGCATTTGGCCTCGGACTGGAGCGATGGGCCATGAAGCTCTATGGCATCCCAGATATTAGGTTGTTCTGGTCGTCAGATTCTGGATTCTTGTCACAATTTAAGTTTGAGGATTCATCTAAGAATATCAGATATAAGGTATGTCCTTTCTCACACAAATTGTAAAGCATGTTAGGATGGCCTAACTTCATTAGTTAATTGATATAATTGTGTGATTCAGGTTTGTAACTTAATATTTATTGTTTCCAATCTCTTCTTTTTAGAATGTGAGTCAATATCCACAGTGTGTCAATGACATCAGTTTCTGGCTTCCTGGAGATGGAGCATATGAACCGTCTGACTTTTATGATCTTGTACGGAACATTGGTGGCAGCACAGTAGAGCAGGTGAGACATTATTTAGTTACTGAAGACAGATTACACAAAATTTCTACTGTAAAATGGCATAAAGTTTACAAAGAAAGTTTGTTTACAGTAAAGTATCTTGTAAATGCATATAATAGATTTTAATGATATAGGTATTATTTTACATAATTTTTACAAGAATCTGTAAAAGTAAAGCATTATTAAGAAATTAATCTTAATTTATATGTACTTTCAGGTTACCCTTATTGATAATTTTACTCACCCAAAAAAGAAAATGACCTCCCACTGTTACCGAATAGTGTATCGGCACATGGAGCGGACTCTTACTCAGGAAGAAGTCAATGTTATACACAAGGAGATAGAAAAAACTGCTGCAGAATCTCTAAATGTTGTAATCAGATAACTGTAATTAAAGAAAGGAAAAAAAGTAAATGTAATAACTGTAATTAAAGAAAGGAAAAAAAAGTAAATGTATCCTATAGCAAGAAATTCAGGATTGAATAATGTTCAGTATGATTTTTTCATTGTTTTCATTCAGAGGATCAGATAACTGTTTGACTTCCTTTAATCTTTGTGTACTGTCTCTTCTGTATAGATTTTGAGCCTTTTTTTCAAGACAGATATGCATCTTTGTAGAAATTTATGTATATATGGTATGTAAATAAATCATTTGTTATTAAATTTGCATTTTTGCTCCTGAACCTTTGAAGTTTTAACAAATATATTTACTTAAGAACAAACAGACTTCAGATAGTCAGTACTCAGTGCTAACATCAGGCTGTACTTAACTTTCAAAAAAAGTAATGTGGGGATCAGCTATTCTATGTAAAAACAAATTGTAAAGTGGGAATATATAATTTTCTCTGGTTTCTAGAAAGGGAGATATCCTTTCTGTTCATACTTCTTTTATGGCCTTGAAAACATTTTTCTTTCATATTGATTTGTGGTGAAAGAAGTAAGCTTTTATCCTGATATCATGCCAACACATTCCTCTACGTGCCAGGTTTCAGATAGGATCCTTACATATAAAATAAAGATCGAGAAGGAAAATACTCTTTTGTATGGATCCTCCTGTTATGTATCGGTATGTTTTGCGATAGAACTTTTGTGAAATGTGGATATAATGACTAATTTCTAATATGGGTATTGAACGTTTTTTGTGTGTCGGGGGTAAAACTTTTTAGCTTTTTCATTTTATTGGAAATCCTTCGCCTTTATCTTGAATTTCTCCAAGTTTTCCTTTGGAGTTATTTCTAAACTAGCAAGTGAAGAGAAAATTCTTTTTATTTTGAGGGAAAGCATGGTGCCAATAATCCGTATTCTCAAATTTGGGTTTAATCAAGAGGTAATTTGCCCATAATTACTTGGTTTACTCGTATATGCTTGGTAGTTTTGCAGATTACCTGTTGCTTTAGTGATTAAAAGAATATTTGCAAAACTGTCATTTCTCTACTGATTTCTAAACCGCAAATGACGCAACAGTGAGGCGTGATATAACGTTGGAGAGGCATTCCTTTCCATTCCCCGAATAACCATTACCTAGCATTAATAATAACATACAAACCCTTTAAAAAGTGAAACGCTTAAAAGAAAATCAAAACCAATATCCCCCATCTAACAAAACTGATTTCATATACATAATTTGAAAGATATTCCCAACAACACGAAAACATCTCGAAGACGAAGGCGAAGTCAGGCGGCGGCGTTCGAACGACAGAGGTAAACAACACGATGGCCGGCGGAGGAAGACGCGAAATTCTCTCCCTCTATAAATCGCTACTGAGAGAGAGCATGAAGTTCCCCGCCTACAATTACAGGTGATTATGGGAGTTAAAGACGTCCTTCTAAGTATGGGGGACATTTCTTAGTTTTTGTCGTAATGGGGGGAATGTTGCGTGTACTTTGCGGTGAGTTCTATCACGCGAACTCGGGAAGGAATCAGGATTTTTAAGTAAGATTTTTTTGGTAAGTGGGAAGGTGTGTCTCGCTTCCAGATCATATTTTTCTTTGTGTTTTGTGAAATTTTGGTCTCTGGAGTGCTATTATATCGAGGAAAATGAGTAATGAGAGTGAATTATAGATTATTCCTTTATTGGTGTCGCTGGTGTAGGGATAGTCATTGAAGGAAAATTATGTACTTTCATAATTTCGTATCTAGATAAATTTTCAAAGTCGGTATTGAAAGCTTTTTCAACATAGATTCTGATGTTTGTGACATAAAAGGAGCATTGGTAATGTACAATGTTCAGGGGTTCCAGCTATGTTGAAAAATACAATTACTAGTACTTAGAGTAAATGTTTAAAGGATATCAGCCTTGATTTTCAGGATATTATTTGTGTCTTTTGATTTAATTATGTTCTATACAGATCCACTCAAAAATTGCCATGTCTGTAGGCCTACAATTTGAATTACAACCCAATAGTTGAGCATTATTAAGCAATACCTGCAACCTTTATACGTGCTGTGTCAGAGTTCAGGAAAGCTTTGTAAGTCTGGCAAGAATGATGGACTGGTAACTTAGTTGATGAGCAATTGATATGGAGTTCTATATCAATTTTGCTTAATAAATGTGGTAGTTATGTTGGCCATAGATGGAGTCCCAACAGGTGATATGGACAATTCCAATGACAGACATGCCGTATTTTTCTAGAAATTTAGGTTCACCCAGTGTGGAAACCTTACATTTTGCACTTCAGATAATTTTTCTCAGAAAAAATTGTATATTCTTAAAATGAAAATAGGATTTAAGGCAAGCATTTATTACCATTTGTTACATAAGTGACTCCTTTTGATAGGATACAGCTCTTAAACTTTCCAAAGGGAGAGATTTTGTACTCAAAGCACCTAATTTCTTATTTCATTTGCATACCTAGCCTTGTAAGTATACACCAAAAAAATAGTGGAGAGTTCAAAATTTCTAAACAAGGTGCCTGGTTGTAGAAGTTTGATACTGGGCTGGAAAATGTGTGTTTTAGATATATTCAAAATAGAAAAGGCTTGAATATGTCTGCACCTGTGGTTTACACACAGATCTGGTGCCCTTCATAAAGGTTCGGCAGATGACACCACCCGCTGAATTTTCATATCGAGTTTGTATCCACCTCTGAAACATTATTGGGAAGAAACAGAAGCTTACTAAAGTTTGAAGTTATAGCTATGGAACAGAAAAATTAAGAAGTTAAAAATTAATTTATTAGCTCTGATTTGAGCATGGAAAAAGGAAGACAGCAACTTTTATCTTTACTTGGTGTTGCTGGTTTTTCATCTGCCTTGTGTTAACTTTTTGGGTTTGCTGGCCTCATGATGGGGTTGATGAATACAAAACACACAAAAAAAAAAAAGAGAAAAGAAAGCTAGATACCAAACTATGGCTCTGAAATGCATTTCATCCTGTATAGTGCAGAGGTACTGCTAGTGTTTCAGAGTAAGGTGGGAGACACTACACCCTAAAATATCTAGGGAAGGCCTTTGCAATCTTCTCCAAAGGCAAACAGTATTATCAAGAGATATGTTGAGGCTTGTGTTTTTGCTTCTGCCATAAAGAAAGTAATCCTACATTGTTTGGAAAAGTGAGTATACATAATGTAAACTGCAGCCTCAGAGTTGGTTTTTGAAGTTGCCATGCAGTGAAGAACCTGGATAAACCATCGGACAACCATTTCCTTTGGTTATTGCAGCTTCCTTCAGCTCAATTATTTTTCTCTTGTTTCTGGTATTAATGTCTTCCATAAACCTGCAATAAGGCCAACCCAAAAAAGCAACACCAGGTAAACAGAAAAATGTATACTACTGAGGAAGAAAAGTTGATATCTTTGACCATCCTCCGAGAAGGCCATGTCTTTTTCTCTTTTATTTACCACAGTAAATGTACTCAGTGTCTCAAAGCCCACATGATTTTCTTTCATCTGGAGAACAAAGTTTTAATATTCATCATGGATAGTTATTGGCTGTTCTCTTAATAATTTATCAATTTTACACATCTCGCATTACTCTCCTGTTTATTGTAACTATCTAGTCTAATGTATTGAGAGGGCTGGATTAGGAGTTTCTATATTCTTAGTTGTTACCACCACCAACACAACCACTACCATTAGCCACAACCACCACCATCAGCCACAACCACAACCACAACCAACACAACAGCCTCAAACACAACCACCACCCACCATAACCACCAACACAACCACCCACCACAACCACCACCACACCACCACCACCTACCATAACCACCATCACGACTACTGCCACAACCACTACAACCAACACCACCCACCACTACCACCAACACTACTGCAATCACCCATCACCGACATCACAACCTCCAACACAACCATCACAACCACTACCACCAATGCAACATCCACCACCACCACCACCTCCCACAACCACTACAGTTACCACCCACCACAATCATCACCAACATCACAACCACCAACACCACTACCATCATAACCACTACCACCAACTCCACCCACTACAACTGCCAACACCACCACCATAACCACCTACATCACAACCACTACCCTTCCTCCTCTTATTATTTGATGTCTCCAGTAAGGGCTGTAATAAAGGCTGTATAATTTTTTACTCAAATGTTTATTCACAAAAATATCTTTTGCAGTCTTATCAAATGTTTTACAAATGTTCTGGATTATGTGTTTTTCTTTCAGAGAATATGCACTTAGAAGAGTTCGAGATGGATTTAAAGCTGGCAAAAATATTACCAACGAAGCCGAAAAACAGAGAGAAGTGCAAGCAGCAAGAGAATCTTTAGATATGATAAGGAGACAAGTAAGTCGCTATGTCCTAGGAATCTTGACAAATTTATGTATTCTATTGAAAAGATTCTTCTGTGTGCCCTTAAATACTGTTGTTTTGTTGGATCCCAGATAATGGAAAGGTCTCTCACTTTCTGGTAATATGGTTTTCATTACAAATATCAAGATCATTACTGTCATCTAGTATTTAAAGAAGCCATGCAGGTCCTGTTGTTCAAAGTGTCATTTTGTGAAATGACTAATTTCTGCACAATATAGCCATGCTGCTTGAACAGGAATGTTTTACTTAGACAAATGGTCTTATGAGATACCTGTTCTCCAATTTCAATATTTTTAGTGTTCTGTATATATTTTCTTTTTTATATTAAATTGTGACCACCCATTTCTTTTTTTTTCTGTTCCAGGTTGTGATTGGTCACCTTTACAGCCCCCCAAATCTTGTAATCGAAAAGTAGCATGCAACACAAAACGGAAAATTACGGCATAAACAAGTGTGTTTGTTTTTTCAGGTTGTTAAGTTAAGAATAAGAAAATATTCTCCATTATTTGTTTCACACACTCAAGTTTAATTTTTGTCTATGTACTGATCCAAACACTATATATAACAATAAATAGATAAAGAAAATGTGCAGTTGGTGTCCTTTAAGCGGAGTGAAGTTGAAGGAAAAGGCTCAAGATATGCTACCTAATATATTTATTAGTCACCTTGTTGTCTTTCCTTTCCTTTCTTTTTTTTCATACAATTCAGGAGTAATATTTAGGATACATCTTTATTTTCTGGAAATCTTTTAACAGGCCTTATAATTATGTCATCCCAAAGTAAATGTATACATTAAATGCATGTTCTAATGCAGTCTATGCTCACTGTGCCTTTTGAAGAGGCCGGTACTCAAGCTGGATGGTGAAAATCACATGTATAAATAAAAAGTACTTTAAATGATTTTTCACCAAAATGTACATAGCAGTTCTTTTAAGTAGAGACTATTTTACGCTTTGATTTTATCAGTGCACTGAATAATTGTTATTTATTTCTCCCCTCCCAAGAAAACTGTATTGTTGAAGTTTTTTACAATTATATGTTCCGTTTCCTGACTTTGGATATAAATAAATGTATATAATATAAATTTTCATCAGACTGCTATTTCATTACCTATTCACAGTAGATTGTAATATAAAAGAACAATAGTTATTGTAATATATATAAAAATATGTATTTCTGTGTGGTTGCTCCATGCTTTTCTTTCTCTCTTCCTGTTGGTGGCCAGGTACCAATAAAATATAAAATTATATTTGAGGCAAGGGCTTTTTTTCTTCTTCTTTTTTGAAATTACAAATATACAGAATGATAATTAAAAAATCAATAACTAATAACAAATGATGTTTAAGAAGAACTTAACAATGCACCCAGAGCTATGTTTCCAAGAAGACTATACCACACTCATGTTACTGTATTGTATTCATCAGAAGACCAAAAATGAAACCACTTTATCTGATTTGGAAGGCTATGAGAAATGTTTTTCCCTTAACATTTGATGTCTGTTTGTACAGTAACACACAGGGTAAACTGGCAAATTGACACTGACCAATTTTAGAAGTAACCGTACAAACATGCTTAAATAGTTGTAGGACATTACCATTGCTATTAGTCTGCAAAAGTGCAGGGATTTAACTGCATATTCTATTTATTAACTTTGCCAGTCTCTTGCAAAATGAAACTGTATAAAAGAAAATATAGAAAAGTGAAGTAAATTTTGCATTCCACTATTTGAGCTTAGCAGACGATTAAGTATTCCAGTCATTGAGTACAACATAATTAAGAAGTATTTTTTAATATAACATGTTTATTTCCAGAAATATGAAGCTGCTAAATTACATACACAATATTCTTGAACATGTTAAGATTTGTACACTTGTAGTATGGCTCAGAAAATAAATACTGTACATAATCTCCGTAGTTAATCTAGAGGCAGTCCTTAATTATGCCATCCAATTATCACAAGATTTTACACTTAGCAAGCAGGAGCACATTACCATTGTTACTTAAAAAAAAAAGCCCCATTGCTATTTCAAACTAGCATCTATATACATAATGGTCATTTTTCCCGAAATACAAAGAAAAATAGAAAAAAAGAACTGAACATTTATAAGTATATACACATTAATGCACTGTCCACATTATATCAAACCATTTGTTTTTTATAAGTTTCTCCTTTTGTAAGTAAATTTCTGAATACAAAGAAAGTCCAGCCTCCTAGAATATCATTCCTTTGCAGAAAAACTTAATCACTATAAACAGAAAATTAATATCCATAATATCACTGATTAAACACATCTTGAAAATAAACTGTGTGTAGGTATTCCTTTTTTGTGATTGCTTCCACAAAGATATTTAACAATATTAAGAGCAAGTACAAAACATGTATGAACACGGTATACTTACAAGACTATAAAAATTGCTTGTTACAACCTTGCAATGATGAACTCTGACAACTTCATGTGATCTTCTATTCTAACAGTGTATATATGTAGATTTTTCTTTCTCTTGTTACTGCTACTTCTATACTTATTTTGTGCATCAGAGCATGGTTGTATAGAAACAGATGCCTTTAATTTAGAGTTTGCTGTCTATGCCTATACACTGAACTACCAGTCTTTTATTCTCTTTTCCATCAACTATTCTGACAAGTAGCAAATCCTGGCAATACGAAAGTGGATGATGGCCACACAGAAGGTGTGACATGAATTCATAGGTCATAAAGACATGGTACTGTTGTGAATGAAATTCAATGCAATGTGTATGAATACTAATGATTAGTTCATAAAAACCACCAACTAATTTCCTCACAGGAGTCGGTACTAGATGAAATGTGAAGCGTCCTAGTATATCAAAATGGTCAAAAGGTTCTCATTTACAGCAGGCTAATCCTTCGCTCTTCTATTCCATAATAAATTCAGAAATACTATATTTTGTTAGCAAGCGAGAACTTTGTCTTCTCTATTAGAGGAATATAATCATAGAAACAAGTAATTCTTACTTCATATTTCATACTTTATAAATATCAACAGAAAAGATCAACTAATTCTTACCAGCTACAATAGAGACAAAAGGCTTCTGAAGTTCAATTAGAAAACATCTATACAAAAGTGGAAATCTGAAAGAAAACCGGGATTTTGGCAAAAGCAATTTACACTCTTCATATTATACAAAACATAATAAATGATTAATCCAGATATTTCATCATCTAACAGTTCTGAAAACAAGCCAATATACATGTTTATTTGAAATTCATGGTGAGCTGTGTATATCAGCTGGCTAGGAAATGAACGTTAACTACTAAGTGCACCCATTAGAGCAAAGTTCTGTTTTATATTATCCTCATTTTATAAACACCCTTTTCATTCAGTTTTATGTCCTTTAAGAGTTGCTGTTTTTTTCATGTTAAACATATTCCTTATACAGTCCCTTAATTCACACACAGTTTCTCTCAAACTCCTCTCATGTTTGGGTCTTGGCACTCTTTTGGCTGTCTTTCCTCTTCTAACACAGCAGCCACTGGATTTGTAACATCAAGATTCTTACAAGTCTTCATTTTCTCCTTGTCATACATTCATCTTGGAGTCTCCCCCTATTCGATCAACAAACTGAAAAGAGTAAAAATAGTATTATTGTGTGTGGTTTAGAAAGCGTATATGTAGAAAGAACTTGCGAGTCTGTTACTTATTACCTCTCTGTTATTAATTAAAGACAGATTTATTGTAAGGTAACAGCAAATTTTAGAAGAAGTCCATTTAAATGAGAATCTATATGACTCTGTAATCTATTTGTATAACAGGTTCTTATTAGACTATTAACAAGTACAATGTAATGGGTAACAGAACATGCTAACTTTATCATATAATATATATGTATATCCAGATTTATTCCAGACTAAGAAGATATTTTCCAATACAATATTCCACAGGTTTCTTGTCCTTAAAGAATTGTGAGTATAAAGCCATATCTAAATTAATTTTATTCATTTACATACCATATTTAGTAGAATATAAGCCTTGCATTGAAACCATACAAAATGCAGGGATACACCATACAATAAAATTATGAATTCAATAAGCATTACAATCACCACCACCACCATCACCCAGTCACAGCTGCTAACTTTATGCTTAAATAATGAAAGAGTATATGCATCTGTTTCTGCTTTTCACAGACCCATGCTCTTTTTTTCAATTGCAAATGCTTTATACAATTTGATATATATTTTTTACAAAATCATATGAAGCATATATACAAAAATATACAAAATTTCCATACCATCTTTCAGTCTAAAAGACAAAGGAAGATAGGCATTTACTATATAAAGTTCTGTAAAGACTCGTACATGAGCTTAGAAGAGCCAGCAGCTTATATTCTGATAAATACAGTACCTATTTTCCTTCATATAAATTGTGGATGCAAAACCATATCTTGAAAGAAGCAAGTTCTACCATGTGGCAGACTCATATACAAAACATAAATACAGACGAACTTTATACATAAAAAGAAAGATTATAAAGAAAAGCCATCTGTTTTAACTTACACTAAAGAAGCAAAACTACACAAAAAAACACCTAAGTGCTTTTTAGAGTTCAGATTTAGCATTGTACGTGACTGAGAGAAGTTCGAAAACCATCTTATTAATTTATGAACTCTCCTAAATTTTGTTATAAAGATAGAGATGCCTAAAAAGTTGAGATGAGATTCAAGTGTACTAATAAAAGTTGTAAAAAATTGTAAATCAGGTCACAAATAGAATTTTTAATAGGACCCCTTACAAATTTGAAATTACACAAACAAATCAAAGTAAACATGCTTATTAATGAATAAAAAATTCCTGTATATAAAAGTTGGAATGTGCCTTTACTCATAGGTCTGCATATGCCTGTAATAAAGGTTCAAAAATACTTTCAAACATATTTAATTATTCACTGTAAAAGAGATTCAATATGTACACAACCAAGGGTTTAAGTAGCCCAGCTAATGGAAACAAGGCTATAAACAAATAGCATAATATATTCATAAACAAGGACTTATGTATGCCTGCAACTTAATAAAAAAAGAAATTGAAGTGAGAGACTTATCCAACGATATACTTACAAACGAAACTATAAAGTGTTTTGTGTTGGAGGAGAAAGCTGCCTTGAGGTGGCAGACTATGAGCCATGTTAATTGAAAGTCTTATCAATGGCTTTAGTGTGATGGGGAGACCTCTTAATATCATTTTGAAACATGCGGCATGGAAAATGACCAAAGACAAATGTAGGCCTATCGACTGAATGGCAGGGATAACAATCTTACACGAGATACAAGATATAAACAAGGAGATTATAGTAGTACCAGTAGTAAAAAAAAAAAAAAAAAAAAAACACACATGAAAGAAGTGACTATATGGGGAATGGTAACAATAAATTATCATCTTTACTAGCATGATCACTGTAAAATTAACTTCATAACACTAGAAATGTAAGACAAATTTGCACACATCTTCTCTAGCAAAAGTGAAATCATGCTGATAATCATAATAGTCAGGATATCAATATACATTCAACAACAGGAAAATACATGTAATGAAACTTCTGCAAGAGATTAAATTTCATAATCATAACACATCTCAAACATACTACAGGATCAAAATCAAATCTATGAAAATGGTAAAGAAATGAAGGGAAATACGATTAGAGTTTAAATAAGTATTACTTTAAATAACTTCCTAATTGGGAAAAATACATGGTAATTCTCAGAATTGTTAAAATGTCAAAAAAATAGTCTAAGCACTGACTGAAACTACATTACCACAATCAAGAGTAGAAAATAAAGCAATAACTAAAAGGGACAAGATAAAAGACCATTACAAAAAAGGAGAGAAAATTCAGTCTGAGATAAAAAAAAAGAAAAAAAAGAAAAAAAAAGAAAGAAAGAAAAGAAAAGAAAAAAAGAAAGAAAGAAAAAAAACTACCAAAGTAGAGGTATTATCACTTTACTCACTCTTACTAAATGATTTTCCTATCCTATTTACCTAATTATTTTAAGCTACCCGAAGTCTAAATTCTTCCCCATGTTTCTTAGCTACATATTTGCTATACGAAATCTAGTGCTAGTCCTAATGCCCTTTTACAGATCCCCCCCACTAAAAGATACTATCATATTACACAAGTCAATATATTAAATCTTCATAGGCCTGATTCATTTGAGCTTTATGGTTATCAGAAAGCCTTTCAGGAACGGGCAATGATGAAGGCAAAGACGTCTTCTATTTTACCGATTCCGAAAAATAATCAGCCTGGGTCACCATCTACAGCAAGTTAAAAATGTACAGGGATGATTCCTTATTCAATTCAGTTAGTAGGGAAATTAAAACAATAAGGAATAGTGGGACACGACAAGATGAGGAAAAATGAAAATTGACAGAAAACGCAGGCAGCTACAATAATAAAAATTCCTCTCCAGGTCCATATTAAAAAGAAGAGCATCAGCAGAGGTCTAGATGAAAAGGAAGGACTTTGTCACACATGAAACCAAATGCCAAAGTTGGTGATTGGTCAATATAAAATATCTAAATTTGGCAGGCGTTATACCGGATCAAATAAAATTTAGTCAAACATCTAGTACATAAGTTGTGGAGGGTTGAAATGCATCAGCAAAATACAGAACAAAATATATGAATATGAAAATGCAAACATTCAAGAACACTATGCAGTGTATCAAAAATTATTCGAACTAGTAATATCTATACATTCATAATAGCTCCAAATCCCTAATCTCATCCACCTACCCTAGATTCCCCTCTGTGCACTGCTTTCATTAGCCAAAATTGAATTTATCATTTTCCATGTGCCACCGACGACACAAAAGCAAAATCTTGCCTTGTTATCCTTTGAAAACAGAAGTTTTATATCCAATTTCTTCTTCACTACTAAAACCACACTGCTTATGCTAAATTTCCTTCTTGATATCTATTTTTGATATAGATTTTCATATCCTAATACAATTCCAATCCTCTAAAATTACATACTCAGTTATCTAAATTCAAAAAGTTTAGTAAAGTTCAGCTGATCTTTCTGCAAGAATCAAAACTTACATAACTAAAAGACTTGAGCAATACATTAGACATGAAATAAAGCAGTGTCAATGTGTATGTTTATAAAGTGTATACCTTCATTTCCTCTCAACTTTCCTGACTTCATAGCAACTAACAATATATTTAGCAAATCACAAATCGGCTACAATGCATAGATTTCCTATAACAAACTTTCTGATGGAAGTAATCCCACAGACTTGAAGAGAAAGACCAAGAAACAGAACAAAATTTTAAAATATAATGATTATAATATTCCAGTTTTAACCCAAAACTATTATCTCTTGCACAAGGGAATTGTTTAAAGTGTTTAAGGAAATCGAAATTCATCAAAAGAAGAAATCAAAACACACAGGAGGAGGACAATACATCCCTCTTCTCATAAACTGGAAAAAAAGAAAAGAAAAGGAAAAAAAAAAAAAAAAAAAAAAAAAATACAGCTGAAGGAAATCCATGCAAGTCTTATCAACACTTGACAAAACTCTTTTTTCTTCCAAGGGTGACCTTACTACAAAATATTTCAACTCCTCTCATCAATAATAAAACATCAACAGACTGTTTAGACTACGTAACTACTTGAACTTGCGAAAAGAAAGGGATCGACTGATTTTTCATACCCTCCACCATATGCGTTATTACGTGTTTACCTTGGCTTACTCAAGATGACGAATCTGGGGGCAACAGCTGAAATGTTAAAGAGTGGATTGGCTTAAGAAACAAGGCACCCGACTTCAACGGAACATTAACAAGGACAAGCTTTTGACAAGGGATCATTTGCCTAGAAATAAAGAAAAAGACATTTCTGTTTTTTCTGGCACATGCAGCAAGAAGGGGTGTGTGTGTGTGTGTGTGTATGTCTAAACAGAAATGTACGTGCACCTATGTAAAGCGTTGCATCTCTCTCTATCTCTCACTCACTCACTCACTCACTCTCACTCTAACTCTGTGTGTGTGTGTGTGTGTGTGTGTGTGTGTGTGTGTGTGTGTGTGTGTGTGTGTGTGTGTGTGTGTGTGTGTGTGTGTGTGTGTGTGTGTGTGTGTGTGTGTGTGTGTGTGTGTGTGTGTGTGTGTGTGTGTGTGTGTGTGTGTGTGTGTGTGTGTGTGTGTGTGTGTGTGCGTGTGTGTGGTGCGCGCGTGCGTCTATGTGTTTTTGAGTGTGTGGGAGGGACGGAGAGGGGGGGGGGGGAGAGAGAGAGAGAGAGAGAGAGAGAGAGAGAGAGAGAGAGAGAGAGAGAGAGAGAGAGAGAGAGAGAGAGAGAGAGAGAGAGAGAGAGAGAGAGAGAGAGAGAGAGAGACACCCTGGTGACATCTACGTCAGCCAGTTTACCATCTCTAAATGATACTTGAATTCACCTACTGGTATTTGCAAAAGAAGGGCCATTTGCAAGTGCTGGTCAGTTAAAAGTACCCAGGTAATGGTACCTGCAAAAGCTTGAAACTGACTACCACAATTTATACTGGAATATCAGTATCCAAACTGGCTAGGATTTAGATATCACCACAGAAGAAAAAGTGAAAAAAAGAAGGAGAAGCAGAGAAACAACAATGGAAGTAGGAGACAAAAATCATAAGTGAAAAAAGTGAAAAACTGAACAATGGAAGTGAAAGAAGGTATGGAGGAGAAAAAAAAAGAAAGAATACAAAAAGCAAAGAAACCATGCAAGAAAAAAAGAAGAAAAAGGGAAGAAAAAAGAGAAAGGAAAGCAATGGAAATAAAGGTGAAAAATTGAAGAAATTGAAAAAAGAAAAGAAAAAAAAAAAACACTAGGTAAAGTACAAAAGGTTAAAAAAAGGAGATAAAGCAAATGATAATAAATGCACAACATTCAGTTTTAGCTAAACACATGTAAATATATGCTTTTATAAGGAAAAAAACAAAGAGAAAGATTTATAAAATTAGATTTACAGTTACTGCAAGAGGTTATATTGGTAGTGAAAAAATGGTTTCAATTATGATATTAGCATTATTAACTTTAAACTAACTAAATTGTACATGATAATAATATAGATAATATACACTGATATTATGATCATTAGTATTAAATACCCATCAAGATCATATTAGAACAAAAGGTATAAGATCAGTAAAACAAAAACATTAACAAAGATCAAACTAAAATTTACCCATGCAAAATAAAGGAATAAAACTATAACAAGCTTCAAAAGTATTCACAATGAAAACAAAATAAAATTAAACTGAAAAACAAATATCAAAGAAAATAATGAAAATAGCAATAATAATGACATTGACAATACCACACTGTACAACAATAATGGAATATTAATAGTACAAGATAAATTATGATGATAATTATCATCATCATGATCATTACCATTATTACTATTATGATTTTTATTACAATCATTATCATTAGGATCAACATTACCATTACCCTTAATATCATCATGATAATAATAACAATTACCATTATCATCATCATCATTACTATTCTTAATACTAATATTCTTCTTATCACCATATCATTATAATTATCATTATTATCACTATAATGATTATCATAATCATCATCATCATCCTCATTACCGTCATCATCATTCCTAATGTTATCCTTACTGTTATCATTATCATTGTCATAATTAGAATAACCATGACATCGAGCCATTGTTGACAGGTGGCATGTACTCTATGTACAAGCTATAGCATGATTGGATTCCTTTCAGGGTGGCATATATGTCACGGCAGCCAGGATCATGACGTATAAGGATATTCTATGTCTTCTGTGTTTCTAATTCTTTTTTCAAGCAGCTAACTGCATGTGGAATTCAGTACTGGTGCTATACTGGTCCAGAATAGTACCTGATGCACCCACTGGCATCAGTTTTTGTAGTTGTTAATTATAATAGTAATAGTAATAGTAATAGTAATAGTAATAGTAATAGTAATAGTAATAGTAATAATAGTAATAATAATAATAATAATAATAATAATAATAATAATAATAATAATAATAATAATAATAATAATAATAATAATATTAATATAATTAATAATATAATAATAATAATAATAATAATAATAATAATAATAATATATAATAATATTAATAATAATTAATAATAATAATAAATATTATTAATAATATAATAATATATTACTACTACTACTACTACTACTACTACTAATACTATACTATAATAATAAATAATAATAATAATAATAATAATAATTAATAATTAATAAATAATAATAATAATAATAATAATAATAATATAAATAATAATAATAATAATAATAATAATAATAATAACAATATAATAATAATAAATAATAATAATAATAATAATAATAATAATAATAATAATAATAATAATAATAATAATAATAATTATATTAACACAATAATAATAATAATAATAATATATAATAATAATAATAATAATATAATAATAATAATATAATAATAATAAATAATATAAATAATATTAATAATAATATTAATAATATATTAATAATAATATTAAATAATAATAATAATAATAATATAATAACAATAACAACACAACAAATAATAAATAATAACAATAATATTAATAACAAAAATAACATAATAATAATAATAATAAAATAATAAATGCAACAACAACAGTAATAATATTAATAAAGATATAACATAATGATGATGATAATGATAATTATAAGTGGCATTATTAGTATAGCAATATTATAATAATATTAAGAATATAATAAGTATAATAATTACATAATAAATAAATAAATAAATAATAATAATAGTAACAGTAATAGCAATAGTAATAATAATGACAACAACACTAAGTCATAATAGTCATAATTACAATAACAATAATAACAAAAAAACAATTAACCACTACAGTCATTTCCTTATAAGATGCAAGCTTTACTATTCGCCGTGATTGTGCAGGGCCCGTCCTTCCCCGCACCTTTTTCCTTATCAGTGAGATGTATGTTAAGTCCACTAATAAATCGAGCACTGTATGGCAAGCTTTCTCCATCGACACCCTTATCCCTCCTATCCCCCCTTCCCCTTATGGGCCCTCCCGTCCCAGTGCTGTGAGGCGATCATAGCGTGTGAACTAGAAATTCTGGTACTGTGTTGCAGGGTTTCATCAAGTCAGTCCCCACCCTTTTGTCCTCTTCACATTACCCCTTTCAAACATAATACTATAATATTACACGTCAAAGAATTACCGTCTGAAAAATTATTGTGTTTTTATCTTTCACACATCATAATATATAAACATAATTACTTCTCAATACATCTCTGACCTTTGATTAATCAAATATATGAATTTGTTGCTTTAGAAGCATTTTGTTAATTTTGTAGTAATGTATCCCCATTACCAAGCATCTACAGGGGGTAAAAGCAATAATGTTTTCTACTGACAGTAAGTATGTGATATACGACAATTAAATATCTCTCTTTTGGGTAAGTAAAATCTAGTTCTTGACATATCATCAAATAAAATTTGTCTTAATGGAACTAATAAAAAAACAGGTCCCTTTTGCAATTAGGGGCACAGAGATGCTGGAGGACATGTGGTTATTAGGGTTTACAAAATAATAATAATTATAACAATAATTAAAATAATGATAAACATAAATATCAATAATAAAACTAGCACAATATCCATAATAATAGCTAGCTGCATCTTTGTCATAATTATCAGATAATAATCAGAACGATAATAACAATTGTAATGCTAATAAAAATAATAATAAATACAAGCACAAATAATCAACAATATATATAAGAAAAATAATATGTATAGAAATCATGAAAATAACAACAAATATATAATTAATTATCATCTTAATTATCACCATTATCATCATCACTATTATCATTATCATCACCAATATTTTATCATCATCATCATAGTTAATACTATCATTACTTTCATTAACACCCTTTTCATTGAGAAGAAAATCGGTCAGGGCCTATATATATATAGAGTACATAGCAGAGATGAAGATCATTAGTTTAACAATAACAGTTCTCCTGCGCCCAACCAAAGTTTATGAACTCAAACTTTGTGTTGTTAATCCTTATGCTGCAGCATTCAATTTAATCTACGGATTTATTTGTCATATCAGTGTCAATTAATGACTTTATCTTTACTGTTAGGATGACAATATCTTCATTCAATATTTCAAAACATTTTATGCTGCGGCATTTACTAGGGTAACACAAAATGAAACACAATAAAATTAAAATTTTGTGTCCCTCACATGGGTAAGAGAAGTTTCATCAAGCTGTACTACATTTAATCACAATTGTACGCTTTAATCAAAATGCTAGCTTACCTGTTTTACGTCTTATTTTAACCATTTCTCTTTAAAATAAAATTTTACTCACATCTGTGTTTTATGACCCATCATGTATTCCGGCACACAATAAAGGCAAAATTTCCATGTTGGAAATGAAAACATAGGTCCTTATAATAACAAGGACCTAATATCATTAATAGTATAAATGAATAAACCTAATAGAAAAAGCCTTACTAATTATACAGGCATGATAAAAATTATGCATTCCCAACATCTTAGCTTTTCATATGTAAGTAGATAACTAAAAAAACACCTGTATGATAAAATCGCATGGAGCAAAATATGTAATAGAATTTAAAACTACTGCATGTCAACCCTCATTGATGTCCAAAACACCAGGTGATCTCTATGATTTCTATGTATTAGGCCGTCTCTATCTCTAAGAATCAGGCGATCTCAATGAAACATACTGAAGAAGTGTTCCCACTACTGACCATGGATGTCTGTCACTCTTGCATCTCTTTACAGTGGAGAGAGAGCCAGTAAGCAAGGAAAAAGAATGAGATAAGAGGGAAAGAGATGAAAGAACAATTATTACACATATGCTGATAGCAACACCAAAGAGTTTAATAAAACAGGTAGCTTATATCATGTAACAAACTTGAAAAAAAATAATTACCAACAAGCAGAAAGCTGAAATACTGTCACAGGATGTATGGACTGGCATGCATTTGTTACTCCTAACTCTTCACTTCTAATATCTTCTAACTCATACTAACCCGTTTTGTATCCTGTCAATCTAAATCCAAAGGTGTGACGGTTTATGATTACAGTGAAAGACTACTGCTCTACCACTTGAAAGCATGCAAATATTCTGGCAATACTCCGATGATAGGTAACTTATAAATTTGGGTGTGTTCGATTTATACATATCGAGTATATTCAAATAAATATGGACTTGTATTTACTAATGCTTAAATAGAACTTTTAAATTTTACAACAATAGGTCTCAACCTTTCTGTCATTTCGTTTAATCCTATTCTATACACAGAGCATCCCCATTTAAGAGATACCATGGCTTATCAGATGCTTTTTTACATGTTATAATAGAATTCTGGCATATCAAAAGGAGCATCAAAATCTTTCTCAAATGCCTTCTTTATCACTGTAATATTCTTACATTTTTCATAATAATTTTGGGTTGACTGATGGACAAAATGGTTACTATAATTGCGCTACCTGGGACAGCTTTACTTTTAAGAATTAACAGAGGAGGAATTAAAATATTCTCCCCATACTTTAGGCTACAAAAGAAAATGTGAAAGAGGTATTCTGACATCTATCGTGGAAGACTACAAATGCTACCTGTAACAGCAAAGCTTTTAAGAAGGTGCATAGAGGAGGCTTAATAAATGTTTTAATTTTTACAGGTTAGATTAAGTTAGGTCAGTAAGTTTACCTGCAGTTACTAACACACTCCCATTCACTTTTATGATGATTCTTAGTCCCACCTGTCATCTGCCTTTCTTTTTAAAATCTATTTTGTGATTATGTAATCTACAATATATAATTCACCCCTTTCTATCCATCCCTCCCCTCTGTACTGCACTTCGCGCTAGAGCTACTTCCCCTTTAATAAATATTGTATATATTACTGTACACACAAATATCAATGCTATAAGATTTCCATTATCATCGCTTTCCACTCAGGTAATTCTGATCCATGACCCTATGTAGCATGTTTGATACCTTGAACCAAATAAATAGTCTATTTCTGAAAACATATCACATACATGATGCCTTTAAACTGAATTTTGACACACTTTTTTTTTTCCTACTACAGTAAACAATGTATGCCTTAACACTCCTGTCTTTCTCAATGAGTTATTTCATTCAACAGCTCTAGTTAGTTACTCAAAAGCTTATTAGGAAAGATTATGAATGCCAATACTGAATGGCATAGTAGTGAATTAAAGGAATTTATTTGTGTTATAAGTCTAAATTAATGGGATCATATGATTATTGATGAGGGGTGTAAAATTACCTGTTACAGTATGATAAGTATATTCACATGTGTCTCCACCCAATCATTATTCTGAAAATGGTGGGTCCTGGTGCTGTCCCTAATAAACTGGTATTCTGAATGCTTAATACCAATCCAATATCATAAGAAAATGGGCTGCTAATACCATGAAAATAATATTCAATTTACTAACAGCTTTCACTAAACCCTATCTTCCACATGCCTTCTCTACAGAAAATCTAAATCGAAACAAAATATTCCCCCCAAAATATGATAAAAAGGAATCCTTGCCAAGTCTTCATTATCATTGCCAGAAAAGCAGGATCATATTAACTGCATTAAGCTAAAGTAATTTTGTGTTGGCTTTAGAACAAATCATTATATACCTCTCTTTTTATCATAAATATTACACTTCCTAATTCTGTATCCTTACTACGAAAGCTGGATACATTCAATACATCTTTTATTTCTTTTTAATTCATACTTTATTCATTTATCTATTTACAAATATCTCTTCCTTACTAACCATTATGCATAATGCCAATTCAATAATTTGACAAAGTAGAGAACCTGCTCAAAGTTACTGTGTAGAGAAGGTTGCATGCATACAGAAATCAGACAGCTTACAAAGAATCCTTTTGTTCTACCATTATCACGGTTATCTTCTTGAATACATCACACTATTTGCCATTCAAAATAATTAACAAGTTACTCTATTACCACAACTATGAACTAAACACCTATTTTCAACTTCAACAAATAAAGAACACCAACATGATGCTGCTAATCTACTACCATTATTTCAAACCATGAATAAACTGCCAGATTCAGCAGTGTAATCTGCACTTTCTAAGAGCTGGTCTTCAGTGTACAAAAATAGAGACAAATATCAAAGGGGTATCACACAGGGCTACAAATCTTTGTCACTTGGTCGCTGGGCACCCTAATCCTCGGCTTTTCTATTGTACTTCCTATCCAATGACGCAGTGTACCCTCATCCCCTGCTCTAGTAAATATAGATGGGACATTAACAAATGAGATGAAAAATGAGATGGAAAGCTTGCATGGTTGTCCTCCATGAAATGTGGAATGGAAATTACAAGTAAAAGAAGAGGTGCGTAAGAATTGACTGACATGAATGTAGTAAGTACGATGTACATTCCAGTAGAAATTGTGTGGAGCCGATATAAATTTTCTTTAGTCTACCGTCAAAATGCAAAATAACAATGAGAGGCTATATTTTCCATTTCCAAATAATTCCAAATGTTTTTGAGTATATACATAAATTTGTGTAGCAAATCAAAACCTTATCTGAAAGCAAGTATTACTCAAAAAAGAATTCTTATATAATACCATTAATTCACATTTCCATGCAACTTGGATAAAGCCTACAAACAGTATTTGGGTTACTGAGCTGTTTCTCTGGCCACCAAGAGCAGGATGCCCACAACATGAGAAAAACATGTTCAGAGCACCCAATGACCAATACACAGATTTTTAGGCCCAGTATGATATCCCTTTACACTCCTTTACACATCTTTTACACAAACTTAAATCTGATATCCAAACTTTCACACTGGGACTCTAATTACTTAGCAAAAGAATGAATAAAAGGAAATGAATAAAAAATCATAAACTAAATACAAAAAGCAAATAAAAAATATATATAAATATAAACAATTCAGAACTTAAGCTACATCAATCTGTCTTATACCAAAATACGTGATACTTACACCACTGATGAATGGAAGGTTGAGTAACTGACCAATCACTGGCATACGGCGCAAGAAATTTACTGCAACTGGGAAGAATCCGCTGAAAAAAAAAAAAAAAAAGGAAATGCATCAGACTAGAATGTACAATAAAGCATGAACATACACTATCTAAATAAAATCTGAACAGTAATGGAACGCTAAATAACTTGAAGCAGAATTGCCTATCTACAGCTGTATATTCCATATCAATAATACTCAAAATCATTATACCTGCTACAAATGAAACTTCAAAATCATTATACCTGCTGCAAACAAAACTTCAATACTTACCTGAACAGTATTACAAAACCATACACTTCCACACACATGCCAATTAAGGGCCAGCCAAGCAAGACAGTCAGGATCCCTCCGAAGAATGCCCCAGAGCCTTTCCACTTGTGGCGTTGGAAGAAAAAGCGGAATGTGCGTTCCAAGCCAACCACAAATGCGAGGCCCGCCAAGAACAAGATCTGTTACAGAGATGTGGGGTTCTGTTTTACTAAGGCAAAAGCTGATTTTCCTTTTTCTTTTTCTTTTTTTCTAAAATATCAAGATTGGAATCTCCTGACTAATAAGAGACTTTTCTATCCTTGATTTTTAATAAAAATTCACCTCTGATCATATGAAAATCTTGTTTCATCTTTATACTCACTTCACAACTATTATATATTAATCAATATATAAAAAGATTTCTATTGTTCAAGTGCATGAATAAAATCAAGAAAATCTACACACAGACTTACATTGCCAATGGCTAAGAGTCCTTTATCAAAGAAGAGGATTACTCCGAGGAAGATAAAGGTGACCCCAAACGCGGCAAACCCCACCCCAATCTCTGAAAAATACAAAAACAATATATTCAATACCCAAGAATATCAGTATCAGGTTGACATTATTTTTTTATCTATGGGTGCAAAAGTGAATAAACAGTATATATAATGCCTCTGTTTTAAGGCCTATCTTTACTTTCAACATGAATGTTTATGCTACATTCATTTAGGAATGAATGGTATTTGACACGTGTGATTCATGGAGAGGTTGGGCTACAGCACAACTAGCCAATAAGCAACAAATGTTAATGTAAAATGTTAGCAGAGAAAAACAACATAAATAAAAACTGTAAATATGATATAGCATCAAGACAATGTTTGCTCCTACATCAAGAGGGTACAAGAAGACACTTCCATATACTGTCAGTGGAGATACCAAGAGATAAGATATTAATCAGTGAAAAGATATGGATGAGAAATAGACACAGATTAAGGGTTCTTGGCCAATAACTTAATAACTAATTGTAATATATGAGCTAATTACACATTAGAAGAAATTTCATAACCTAGAATTATTTGCAAGTATATGGAAATTACTGTATTTTATCTCAGAATTCAGGAAATAAGATAACAGTATATACCATGAACAGGATACATGTAATGTTATCTCTGCCTTGTACCATAATATTATTGTCCTAAAGCATAAAATCTGATTAGAGGTGAGTAAGCATAAGGAAATTATCATTCTCATGACTCAGATCCAAAAATAGCAATAGTAAAAGTAGTATATTTAGTTATTTACTTTTTTTAAGGGAAGCTAAAGTAATTTAAAAAAATACTGCCAATCAACTTCTTAGCTTTTTTCTAGGGGGTGGGGGGTAATTTTGTCTTTGTAGGTGCATACCAAGTCATAAATTCCTACTCTTACCATATGACTATTGCCTATAGAAACATCATATGGAATTTGACCACTCATTCTTTAGAGCAATACCTTCATTTATCTGTAACCATAAGTGACTAGACCTAGCCATATCAACTTTATGGGTTAAACAAGATATACAGAATTATTATAATTTTAGCCAAGGAATTATTAGCCTTTGCTTGACAAGGTTCTACCGTCATAGTGGTGCCCATCAGTTAATGCTCCACTGGTTTTCAGGAAACCTTGTTAAATAAGGAGAGTTATACACTGTAGAACCCCCAAGAAAATCCTTTGCGACTCTTACCTGCATGACATTAACATAATATGTCACTGTTATTACTATATCTACATATTACCTCTATTTCCTTGGTACTTTTCATGCCCTGGTAATTCTTTGGAGTACAGATGCATTCATAAGTGATTAAGTCCCCAACTCCACATCAAAAACTTCACTCAACTAATTAAATTGCCTGGACTGGCCAAGGGGAGGGTTTACAGGGATTTCTGGCCCCCAACACCCCTGGCAAACAGTGTCTTCACCTTGGTATGCACAACAAGATAGAGCTGAAATTCAGGAGCACTAAGCGGACTTAGGCTGTGAGTGAAGCCTTCCACGCCCTTCAGGGTCTTCACCTTGGTATGCACAACAAGATAGAGCTGAAATTCAGGAGCACTAAGCGGACTTAGGCTATAAGTGGAGCCCTCTGCAATCATTCCCCTTTATTTGTGGTGTTACCCTTCATATCTGCAGATTAATTCTTGTACTGATGACAGCAGCTTTTTTTCCTCTACTAAAATCTTGTCTTCATAAAGACATAATACTTCAGAAACAATGTAGGGATACTATTTCAACAGTATTAGTGACGCAGCTTTTTTATCAAATTACAATCATTTATATTTTTATTCTTTACAGTATAGACGCATCAAGTAAGGGCAAGCTGAATATGATATTCTAGTGGGGGACAAAAATTTGCTGTCGTCAGTACTATGTAATACAAGATATAATAAGGTGCAAACAGTTATGCCACAAATGAAGGTAAAATATCACAGAAAGTGCCACTCTTCGCAGAAATCCACTCAATGTTTTCGAGATTGTTTTATCTTGCCATGAACCTTCTGGTTGGAAAATATGTCATTTTTCACACATCGTAGTAAACAATGACAATGTATGGGCTGCAACCTGTGGGCAAAGGACATTTATAGGTGAGCAACAGCAATAGTGTTCCACTTTTAAAAAATGATGTTCTGAAGTGACAATAATCAAGTGATTATTATTCATGCTTGTTTTTAAATATGGATGGACGTTGTTTTTTTTGTGTGTTAGTTATGTTGGTATTCATATATCTGTAAGACAGAAAATTGGGAGTAAGCAAAAATGACCACAGCTGCGACTCAAGACTGATGTCACTGCGAGCATTTGTGTGTTCCCTAACCTGGATCAACCCTCCCCTTGGGCAAATTGGAACGTCTTATCATGGCAACTTAGGCTGATGAATAAATTTTGTGACATCAAGTTGGGGACTTAGTCTCTGGCAAGTGCGTCAATACTGTAAAGAATTACTTTTATTGTAATGCGATTTGCTATAGATACTGTTCAGCTCCAATCATCCAAGCAAACATTATTCTACCCTTTTAATTAATGCCAAAAATAAGTGGTATAACTCACGCATAACATCCATAAAGAAATAAAAATACAACACACTCCCAGGCACCAATTGGCATCATAAACCTGGGATCTTCCTATAGCCTCCAAACACACACAACCCACCCAACCCATTCTAGACGGATAGATAAACCCCCAGACACAAAAAATATCCTATTTGGCCCCATTCCCCCCCCTCGAATCATCCCCAAAAGGCGTTAACCTCGTTCCTTCCTCTACTTCTCCCTCTGCCGGGTTGAGGCCCAGCTGACAGCTCCCCTCCAGCCCTCACCTCCATCACAATTCTCCCATCTCCCTCACTCCAAACCT
>NW_020868350.1:735497-737997 GCF_003789085.1 Penaeus vannamei
ACTTAAATATATATATATATATATATATATATATATATATATATATATATATATATATATATATGTATGTACATATATATGAATATATATACACACATACATACGTACATTCATAAATACATGTATTATATGACTATACCTATCTATATATACATATAGATACACAGATAGATAAATAGACAGAAAAATAGATATAGAGATAGATAGATAGATACAGAGATAAATAGATATAGATACATAGATATGCATATATATACATATATGTATGTATATATGGATATGTATATATAACATACTAATTATATCATAGTACACTTGTCTTAGACCATAAGTAGACAGCAATACTACATCAGCCGCGTTCACAAAGACGCCTTTCTTATTTGGATGTGGCGCCTCCTAGGCCTTGGAATCCCGTTTCTTAAAGGAATATTCCAGATAAACGTTTTCTTTGGTTGGTCTATCTTCTTAAACCAAAAAAACAAAAACAAATGATAGATAGATCCCTTGGAAGGATGCCTTTTATTAATGAACCGCGTTTGATGAGATTATTTCTAAACGTTTAGATGAGATTATTACAAGACGGGGGTTTGCGAACGCGGCTTGGGAGGGGGGGAGGGGGAGCCAGGGGGTTGTCAGCTCCTCCCCCCTCCTCCCTCCCCCCCTACACGGTGTTGTCAGCTCCCCCTCAATGTTGTCAGCTCCGCACATCAGCATGGCCGCACACTAGTTTGTAGGATTACTGTCTCTCTTTGCCATACGTTTCACCAACTATTATCGCTCCCCTCCGCCTCTGATTTCATCTCAACCTTAAGTCCACCTCTAACTCTCTGGGTTGACGTGAAGTGAGAGGCCAGAACATTAAGGTGAGTCCGGGGAAATAAAAGAAAAGAGGGAGAGAGAGAGAGGGAGAGGACTCGCCTTGTCGTCTGCATTGGAGGGTGACAAATAAACCGCTCAGCTGATGCAACGGACTCGGGGGTTTTATTAATGGTTTTGGGGAGGATTGGCATGGATAAAGGGGGTTAAAGGGGGTTGGTTGGATGGGGTGGTGGGTGAGGGGGGGTTGACATGGGTGTTAGGTCGTGGTTGACGAGTTATTGCTGAGATGATCGGGGTTTTGTGTCCCCGCTCGAGGTTTTAATTTTTGCGAGGGTCTTATGGTGAATAATGTGTTTTATAGTTTTTTTTTAGGGTCTGATATATAATCAATAGAATGTCTGTGATTAATTATGCCTTTTGTAGTGTTTAGCTATCAGGAATAACCGTTCACACGAGCACCACTCTGCCTAGCCTCCGGGAGGGAGAAATAGCTCATTTAGAAGTCATTGGAATCTAGTTTTTAAATATTTTTCGATATATGTATAATCATCTCGCTGTCTGTTAAAATTAAGAACAACCCCATTTAGAACTTTGTCAAACTGCCATGACTCAAGTTCTCCGATCAGAAGACAGACCATGACAGGTAATGGTAGCGTATATATTAGCTTTTGATTTGAACGCCGGAATCTAATTTTAAATCGTGCTTTGCTTATAATTCCAAGTCAGAGAGATGAGGAAATCCAGCACGGCTAATCAATAGCAAATAAATTAAAAGATTAGAAATGAATAGATAAAATTAAAAATGAAAATTGATAAAAGATCAGAAAATTAAAATAAAGATAAGAAAGAGATGCTTGCATGGCTTCTTTTTAACAGTAGCTGAATGTTGAGGCTTTATCAGACTATAATATCATTTTTAGTTAGAAAGGGGAGACCTGCACCTGACTTCTCACTGCCACAGGTTATTATAAGTATTTCCCTGTGAATTCAAGCTGGACAAAAATGTAACTTGTGGAAAGACCTTTTTGCAGTGCTGAAGGTCATAAAAACTGTTTTATATTTTAAAATGACTTTTGATAAGATTTTGTTTGATATTTGATTTATATTTTCTTATTGCTATTTCATCATTTACTCAGTTCTGACAGGTGGCATGTAAATGTGTACCTTGGCATTAAGACTCCTTTCAAAGTCACGTGTACTTGCATGCCACGCCTGTCGAACCTGTTCTAAGTTTTGTGCGCTTAATGCTTGTTTGGCCATGACTCCAGTCACTGAAGAATTTGTTCCTCAAAAATAGGTTTAAAGTTACTTTTTACCCTGGTTTCTTTAAAATCGTATAGGCTGCAGCCAAAATTGTTGTGAGTAGGTAAATTATATGTTTCCAATTTTTCTTTCAAGTGGCTGACAAAGTGAGGCACCTAGCACATGGCTCAGTGCATGAAACTCTAGGTAGCATTAAGTTGATATTTTTTAACTTACTGCTGATGGGTATCTCAGGCATGATATCAAGCCATGTATTGGGCACAGTGTGCAGTCAACAACCCAAAGGAACGCAAGAAACATATAATCTTGGCAGAAGTCTCCTTTTGAGGGGCTCCATATCCTCAGTGACCAGGCTTGTCTCAAATAAATTACTGTTTAACACACATCCAAGAGCATACTCAACTGTGTGACATGGAGA
>NW_020868350.1:742997-745497 GCF_003789085.1 Penaeus vannamei
AGCAGCAGCCACAACAGCAACAGCAGCAACAGCCACCACAGCAGCACCAGCAACAACCACAACCACAAGATATTGTTGGCAATGGTGGTGTAGTTGTAGGAATGACTCCAACAAGCAGTGGTGTTGGCGTTAGTGTGGGTGGCTCATCTCCAACGAATTCCTCTTCAATGAGCAACTCAATGTGCCTCTCTAATACTGATCCTTCAACGTCAAGTAAAGAGAAGACCCCAATGTGTCTTATTAATGAGCTTGCCAGATATAATAAGGTGAGGACACACTACTTGGATTGAGTGTAATTAGCTGATTAAATGAAATTATACTAGAGAAACAGGTGCTGCATGTATGTTTATATGTCATGATAGTGTGTGATGTCTTGCTTTTTCTTTTTTTTTCACACTTCCATCATAATATCTTTCTATTATTGTACTGAGTGTTCTTATCAAACTTAGTCTTACTGTTCTTTCTTCTCAATGCTAGAGGTCATGCCAAACACTTTTGACTATTGATTATTTTTATTCAGACTTTAATTAGTATGACATAGTGTTTCATAAGCATAGGATATTCTAGAATAAAGGAATAGACTTTATTATAAAGGGCAATAATTCATATGGTATAGAATGTATGTTATTTGATTCAGTTTTTTTAATTCAGTATTAAGGAAGATGTACTGTATGTAGTGCAAATAGAAATATTAGTGGGAAAGAATTAAGGGTAGATAATAAGTGAAAAGATTAATCTTGTAGTTGGTACCTGTAAATATTGTCAGATGAAAGTAGTCTCTGATTCCCCTATTGACCAGATTCAACACCAGTACTGTTTAACGGATGAGAAGGGTCCAGCACACAAGAAGACCTTTACAGTAACATTGAGGCTTGGGGAGAGTGAGGAATACACAGCCTCTGGTCCCAGTATCAAAAAAGCTCAACATTCGGCTGCTGCCATAGCTCTTGAGAAGACGCAGTTCAAACACCCACCCCCAAAGACACAACGACAGAACAAACAAAGTAGGAAGCTCTCGTATGATTTTTTGCCAAGCTATGGAAGATAGGTATTAAGATTTGAAGAAACGTGCATATGAATTAACTTTGTTTCATTTCACGTTTGTCATATATTGGCCTTGTCATTCTGATAGTTTGTGTGCTTTCAGCCAAACTCACACCGACCGTTGAATTAAATGCCCTTGCAATGAAGCGAGGAGAAGCTGCTGTTTATACCTTTATGGAGACCCCCCGTCCCCCCAATCCATACTTCAACATGCCACCAAACATAAGAGCCATGTATAATCAGGTTTGTAATTTGAGACTTCATATGAACATCATATGATTCGATGTTCTTCATGTGAGTGATGAACTTTGTGTTGATATGCCTTTCTTTGATGAGATACTACTTGGCATTGATAATAAAGTGAAAATTACTAATCAATGTTCTTTTATAAACTTAGTATTATTCCGTTTGCAGAAATATTATGGACGACCGCCACTTTACCCTATATTCTTTGTAACATTAAGAGTTGGCACTCGGGAATTCATAGGTGAAGGAACCACAGCTCAACAGGCAAAGCACAATGCAGCCTCCAAAGCGTTAAAATTAATGAAACAACTTCCCATGCCTGAGAATGCTACTACATGTACACAAGGAGGTAAGAAAAAAGGAGTTATGTGGTTAAATTTGATGGGACTGTTTTTCAGATTACCAAAGTTGGAATGTTTTTTGTAAGTGAATGAGAGTTGAGTGTGTGTGTGTGTGTGTGTGTGTGTGTGTGTGTGTGTGTGTGTGTGTGTGTGTTGTTTTTTTTTTTTTTTTTTTTTTTTTTTTTTTTTTTTTTTTTTTTTTTTTTTTTTTTTTTTGGTGGTGTGTGGATGAGCGTGTGCACGTGTGTGCGTGTCTGTGCATGTACGCATGTGTGTGTGCATGCGTGTTTGCTTGTGTGTATGGGTGTGTGGGTGTGTGCATGTGCATACCTGTAAATGTCAAATATAGATAGTTATCTCTTTGATGGGTTAAATTAGGACATGTGGTATGTATATATTCAATAATTTGTCAGTGTTACCCATATCATGCCATTTTTATCTTTTGACAGATTTGTCAGATTTGCCCTGCAGATTTGAAATCTCCCATCTCCCTTGTTCATGAAATTGCACTGAAGCGCAATTTGACTGTTGCGTTTGAAGTCATACGTGAATCGGGTCCTCCACACATGCGAACTTTTGTCACAGTTTGCATTGTGGGAGAATATAGAACAGAAGGAGAAGGCACAGGCAAGAAGGTATTTAGATGATTTAAAATGTTTTATTATTGCTCAACCCAATCACGCTGGGAGACACTGGATGACGTTCTGTCACATCATGGTTTACCACCCTACAACAATGGGATAAGGTCTTCATGTTACATGCAGTTTAAATTGTGCAAGCTAAACGGTTGTGCTTGTTTTGCCCCGGCTTTATCTGTTGAAGAGAAAAAGCCACTCAGCAGTAGGTTTGAAGCCTCATTCTACCATCTT
>NW_020868350.1:750497-757997 GCF_003789085.1 Penaeus vannamei
TTGATGATCTTTGTATTAAGTCTCTTATTGTGAATGCAGGCATGCTTTTTATGTTGAGAATTGAGACATAAACTTCTTGGGTTTTCCGAATGCTGTAATTGTTAGAGCATTCATGTTTCTATTAAATAACTTGAAATGTCAGTATATTTGTTGAGTGCTGTAAAGAAGGAAGCAGACATATTTACTATGGAATTAGGTTTCTGAAAGATTCTACTGTGTGACTGGCTTGTGTTGATAACATTTTCATTTGTATGTATTATTCATTTTTTCCTTTCATTTCCTTTGAAGGTGACATTCCTTGAAGATGGAGGAGAGACTAGAGGATCTGATTCGGCTGTTGTTGGAGGTGTGAATAACGTCAACCACATGGGAGGGCCTGCGGTGGGTGGAGGACGTCAGCTAGTCCCAGGACTCATCATGATGCCAGATGGCTCCGCTCTTCATGGTTTCCAGCAGGTTCAGCCACAAGGTGAGCCTTTCATATTATCTGTTCAACGGTAGTGTACATTAGTATTACATGCATGAAAATCAGTCCAGGTAGAAATTACAGACCACCATTACTGAACCAAGGTAACCTTTGAACCCTTGGATGTTAATTTCAGGGTTCCAGGGAATTTATTTCCTTGGGGTGAAATATAAGTTTGTGGCAAACTACTTAGTAGGCATAAAAATATATCCACCCTTTATGTTAAAATTATTAGTCACCTACTAGAACAAGTCTCAATGTTTTTCAATGATGTTATGACTATCAAAGGATATTACCTAAGTATAGTTTGTGTTTTATCTGTTTTTCCCTGTGTCCACTTGAAGTGAAAAGTTGGGAATAGGTAAATTTTATAAAATATCAATGATATAAAAGATACACATTACAGACAATAATTCCAATTTGCCAGCCAGATATTCTTAATTAAACATCTGTGCCCTAGAAGTTTAGCATTTTTTAATTTTATCTGTATGCATCTCTAGCTTTTTAATATTATCTCTTTGTCCCATTTTTATTATAAGGATTACATGATACTGGCAGTGTTTAAAGGAATTTAGATGAATTAATATATGCCTTCTTTTTTAGGTATGGGTATGGTCAGTGTTGGTCCCATGGTGAACATGCAAGCAACAGCAACAATAGCAAAGGAACTTTTGAAATCAGGAAACTCTCCAACAGCTGAAGCCATGGTAAAGCAGAACCCACCAACTGGTCCACAGGGACCTCCACAGGTTAGTATGTTCATGGTTTTCTTGAATTCTCTACCTGTCGGTGCAACTCTTGTCTCTTCGGATGGTATAAGATTAAAACATTAGCTAATATGCTTGGATGTATTATGAGTGAAAAGAACTAAGAATACTGTTTTGGCAGTGCACAGTCCATTGTGGTTTTATGTTATCTTTATTGATACATATGTGGCTTTGTGAGTGTTTAGTTTAAGGAGTTGATGCTTTGGCCTACCTGATCTTACCTGTTAACCCCATTCCTGATGTTTTCGAGGATGATGCTATTATTATTATTTGATAACTTTTAACAATAATGGAAATAATTGTAATAAAAATAAAGACTTTCATTTATGAAAATTCAAATAGTAGGGTGGTAGGTAAGGTCAAGGAGGCCTACGAATTAACTCCTTGGTGACTAAGTGCTTCTAGAGCCATCAGAATCTAAGCAAAGGAGTGAAACACCACAGTGGACAGGGCATGTTTAGTACACTCCTGCCACCAACAGCTTAACAATCTTATAATGCACTTTTGTTTCTTTGTATGTGATATTGGATTTTATGACTCAAAAGATTCAGTTATCGTTAGAAATGTGAACTATAAATACTTACTGCTTTGACAGGGACCCCCTCCCTCAAGTCAACAGCAGGCACCTATGCAGCCACCACAACAGCAGCAACAGCAACAGCCCATGGCAACATCTCAACAGCAGCAGCAACCACAGCCTCCTCCACAACAGCAGGTCCCTCAACCACAGGCACCACAACAGCAGCAGCAACAACAGCAGCAACAGCAGTCCATGGTTAATCAGGTATTAAGCACAAAAATCTTTGAACAGGATGTATGATTTTACCAAGAATGTTGTTGCATTTTTTCTCTGCATAAATATTAAGATTTTAAAAATTATTTACTACATCTGTTATTTTTGTTCTTTTATATGTAAAGAATCAATATGATTATATTATAATATAATTATAATATAATTATAATAGTCTTATCACACTTTTGACTTACCATGTACTTTGATATACATATTACTTACCAGATAAGAGGTTTATAAATATAAAGAAAACATCTGACTAATGTAATAACTTTTTATTTAGAATCAGACTGTGCCATCAACCCAAGCTGTACGGCCAAAGGATCAGCTGATGTATTTGGCACAGATTTTAGGCTTGCAAGTGCAGTTTACTGATTTTCCAAAGGTAATATATGAAAACCTCTATTCAGAAGTATTAGACAGAAGATGGTACCTTAGTGACTCTTGGAAATATATTTAACTCTGTTATATAGCTTGGATGAGTTTGATTATTATGGAAATTTTTTTACCTTGCTTATTGAGGTGGATTTATTGTTCACAGAGTATTTAATGTTCATGTTTGGAATTATTATCAGAATTCATTTTAGAAGTTGAGAACCGTATTGAAGACAAGATAGTGTTGAATGGGACCTACCCATCTCCTTTTAGTATTGAAGTCAGGGAATATGAGATCTCTATATGAAAACACTTAATGATTTCAGGGCAACAAGAGTGAATATCTGAGTCTGGTCTCACTTACCACCAGCCCCCCTCATGTATCTCATGGTGCAGGCCCTACTATTGATGATTCACATGATCAGGTGAGTCTTAAATTGGACATAGATTTATTATGCATGGTGACTCATATTGTATAGGATGGGTTTTTAGATTGATGATCAGGTGGGATGCAGTAAGTAGTAAAAAGATTAAGGAAGAATTTCAGATACGAATGGTCATCTCAGTAAATGATACAAGGAGGTAAGTGAATGAAATTCTATATGAATCACTTTGCAGTTTTTTAGAGAAGCCAAACTGGACTGCATTTTGACTTGTATTGTTTTATATTAATTTCATTGAATTCATGTTGTTTTAGATCTGTAAAAAAAAAATTGATATATCAGTTACTCTGTTTTATTGTAATCATAAGACTGTATCTAGAAACTTGGCCTCATCATGCCATATGGTACTCATGTGTCTTACGATGACCTTGAAATGTCTTGTGAAATTGCTGTTTAGACTGGTTCTTCTTACAGGCTTGCTTGACAGCTCTGCGAGCACTAGCGAAGATGGGCCTGGACACAGTCACAGCAGCCAAGCAAGAATAAAAATCCAACCAGTGCTCAGCAGGAGGATAATATCAACCCTACTTGTACTGCTGAAGATGCAGCTGATGTTGGCATTAATTGTCAATTGGGCTCATTTTTCCTCTGTACTTAGGTAGATGCACCAAATTGATTAATGTCCACATGTGAAGATTGTAATAACTATTCTTGAAACAAATGCCGCATAATTTGCTAGACATTGAGGAACAAGGGAGTCACAGTTTTCAAGAATTCTTAAGACCTCCTCATATGTGCACATGCGATGTCACATAACAGCTGTGTAAAAGCAGCGACAAATTTGCTATAAAGCTAGAAGTCCTGCAATGGGTACTAGGATTTCAGCCTTATTGTCATGTTGGTTGATGTAATCTTCCTCTGCACTTTCATGTAACCCTTATACATCACAGTGATATGACTATCGGAATATTGATGCACATTATTGATTATATATATACATATATATTTGCTTTTATATATATATATATATATATACACACATATATATACACGGCTTGATCTGTACTTCTGAGCCTTTTGTAAAGCCTTCTCTAGGGCTTCTTATCTATCTATATGTTGTTGCGAGATATTATATGCGAGCACTTTTAATCTCACAACTGCCGATCTCGCCGTATATTCTGTCTTCCTCCTCCGTATTTTATCTTTTTATAATCTTATCTATTTCATTAAGCATATCCTAAGAGATTAGAATTCTTTATACGGAAGAAAAAGAGAGATTACCATGTCCCAATATTAAGTGAAACTGTATGGCAAACAGTGATATTAGGGGATACTGAGCTTTAGCTTTTATCTGTGCTAAGGCTCAATTTCCCTACTTAACAAATTGATTACCTACAAGAAATGTATGATGCCTCCTGCAGACTTAGTGTGCGATGCTGGTTATCTGGTGCCACTGTTGGGGTGGAGTGTGGTAGGGAGGGAGGAGACTTATCCACCATCTCCTGCCCTCCCTCCTACACTCATGTAATCTTAGGATGGTTGTGTACAAGAGCTGCCTCCCATAGAGAGATATTGTATATTTAGTCACAGTGCAATGAGTACTGCATGTCATTGTGGTAACATTCATGTCATGTCGTAACATTTGAGACAAACTTAGTCATTCCTTAAGCTTATGACCTCTATTTGTATTTGCCTGTGACTTTGGTTATCTGCTTTTACTGTTTTGATTAGTACAAGTGGCATTAAAACAACAAACAACAAGAAAAGTAACACTGAATAAAGTAACCATAATATTTGCTTTAATTGAAGCTTTTTCCCAGTCCATGATGTTTATGCTGTCAGGAATCTTAATGGTTAAGTTTTCCTTGCTTGACTAAATTAAGAAAAAGTGATTCTTAGTTGTATAGATATATTATGTTAGGTTGATTAGAGCAGCACTTGATATGTTAGTTTTAAGTTCAGGCTTCAGCCTTCATAATTGGTGCACATCCATCCCCTTGTTCATCTTTGAGTGTATCAGTTTTGTTTTGATTAAGTCACCCTTTAAATAAGTATCACTTCTGCTTCTAGTCATAGCAAGGAATTTCCCAAGATTAAGTACAGTCATTAACATCAGACATAAACCAGAAAATTAGTGTGAACAGATCCTTATAGGGCAGGATTTTTTCTTTTGCTTTTTTTTTTCTTTCATTAAAGCTGACATACCAACCATAGAATATTTAAAACTTTTTCATCCCAGCCCTGAAATTCCCATAATATCTGAGCTCATAGAAGTTTAGATGCTTATCAGCTTTACAAATACTTGCAGTTGCTTTTGTCATTACTACTATGATATCATTTGTTGTGGAGCATAGTAAATTTTGTTTTTTTGGCTGAAATATTTCTATTTGTAGCTCTTCTATTTTGTCCTGTCAATAAGAACTGCAATAACTGTAAGAAGTAAACCTTTAATAGAAGTGTTTTGGCAGCAAGAACCTTTGATTAATGACTTTCCAGTACTGTTCTGCTAGCTATGTCCCTTTAAGGTAAGAGCGCTTCATAACTTGTTCTTCATGGCCTTTAGCTGCTTTAACTGAACGATGCGAACTATGTAACTGTAGAAGATGATCAGGGTTTGCCGAGATGATCAAGTCCTTTGATGGTACAAAATATGCTGTGGAGCCATGTAATGTCAGTGAAGATAGGCAGTGAATGAGCTCACAAAGTGGCCACAATGGTATAGATGTAATTGTTATGCCCCCATTAATAACAATACTGACCTGCTCTTATGGGGTTATTATATTTGTAAATGCCTCTCTGCATATGTGGTAGCTACACCATAGGCTGGATTTTAAAACAGGCACTTTTATCTAAGCAGAAACTTGCTGCTTCAGCAGATTGTCTTAAGAAACGAATTGCTCAAGTGTTTTCTTTACTGCAGTTAAAGTGATGTTTTAATAATCCATTACCTCATTTCTTGAGCAATACCACTCTAAGCTCTCTAACCCCCAACAGAACCAGATATAAGGATTTGGGGCAGGATAGTGTTATTCGCCAAACCCCTTTAGTATGTGTTTATCAACTGTAGGATGTGTTATATAACCCAAACCCAATAGTTGTCTCGAGCTTGAATTTGTAAATCCAAACAGGATATAAATTTTTGCTTGTGATGACAGAGGGGTTGACAACAGTGGCGGTTAACACTCTCATGCTGTGATGATGCCGTGAGTGCGACTGATTACAATTATGAACACATATGAAGACAACGGAAAATACTGCCTGAGTGGACTATGAGCTATGGCTCGAGTAACTTTCTGGTGGTGTGGTCAAGTGAATGGTAAAATGCTTACAGCTGTAGGTTAGATGGACTGAGATCTAACCCCACTCTCTGGCTGAATAAGTGGCAATAAGATGGGACAAAATTAAATGCGTGTTCGTCTTTAGCACTGGACTTCTGCATAAACCTTGATTATGCTAATTGGCTGAACAGTAAGGTTTAACCAGTTAGAAGCTTCAAGGCCTATGCAGAATTCAAGATCTAAGTAACAGGCACGCTTTAATAGTACATGTTTGTTTGTTTTATTCTATGTAATTCAGTTTAACCAGGTATTTTTGTGCCAATTTTTTCATGTTCGTGATATGATAGTATTATCCTTTTTGATGCCTTATTAGTCTTTGACTGAAACAAAAACATGTAGATCTTTTTGTACCCAAAGCCCATTAATGAAATCTCTTTTAATCACTATGGAATATCTGATACTTATTTTGTGATAATTTTTGTAAAGTAGATAACATATGTTCTCTTGTGATTTATCAAAGAGCGAAGGGATTTTTACTTAACCACACCATCAGGATTTCAGCTAACTTTAGCTGAGAAATGTGACATGACCTACTGTTCTGTGTATTGCCATGAGTTACATAAGGTTCTCTGTCCTCCAGTGTGTCAATGGAAATGGAACCTTATTAGAATGTGGTTTAAAGCTGGTAATGACAGGTCAGGTCACAGAACAATGAGGTTCCCAATATTTATGATGTAACTACAACGGCTATGGCAGCCCTTTGAAAGTCACAAAGGGCTGTCATGGTGGTTGTAGCCTCATTGCAAATGTGTGACCTTTTATAATGATGTTTCACTTTCTTATTTCCCTCATGTGGTTAATGGTTCAACTTTAGCTTTGTAATTTTTTCCTTCTAAGTAAAGATAAGTATATTTAGTGAATGTGCTTGATTAAAATATTGCTTTTTGGTGACCTGTATTGCAATGTCTTATTGAAAGAACATTTAAATTTTTTGCTTGCAATTTAGAGTTAAAGTGTTTAGATGCTTCAGTATTTTTTGACTTCGCTGTTGTCTTCATGTCTATTCATTTAGAATATTTGAGGATTCTCGGGGTGTGATGGTGGTGGCATGTTCCTGGTCTTGGGTACACAGTAACTGAGAATTGTCACTTTTTTACTGTAGTAGTATTATTGTTATTACTGTCATTATTATTATTATTATTATTAACTGTATACAAATATTCCTCACCCCTTTTCAAGGTACAATATCTATGATTCATGTTTTGTGCTCTCAATATTTTGTTTGAAAATATTTGAGAATTCTCTCTAGTTTTGTAAAAGGAATGCTGCTCCTACATTATTTTCATACATTAACAAGAAAAGTTTGTAAAATCATTTCTTGAGTGTTGATGCAGAGATACAGCAATGATCTATATTTGTTATGGTGGTAAATCCAGTG
>NW_020868350.1:770497-777997 GCF_003789085.1 Penaeus vannamei
ATTTGAGAGAGAGAGAGAGAGAGAGAGAGAGAGAGAGAGAGAGAGAGAGAGAGAGAGAGAGAGAGAGGGAGAGGGAGAGAGAGAGAGGAGAGAGAGAGGGAGAGGGAGAGAGAGAGAGAGAGAGAGGGAGAGGAGAGAGAGAGAGAGAGAGAGAGAGAGAGAGAGGGAGAGAGAGAGAGAGAGGAGGGAGAGGGAGAGGAGGGAGAGGGAGAGGAAGAGGAGAGAAGGGGGAGGGAGAGAGGGGAGGGAGAGGGAGAGGGGAGAGGGAGGGGAGGAGGGAGAGGAGAGGAGAGGAAGAGAGGGAGGAGAGAGAGGAGAGGGGAGAGGAGAGGGAGAGGAGAGAGAGGGGAGGAGAGGGGAGAGAGGGGAGAGGGAGAGGAGAGAGGAGAGAGAGAGGAGAAGAGAGAGAGAGAGAGAGAGAGGAGAGAGAGAGAGAAGAGAGGAGAGAGAGAGAGAGAGAGAGAGTGAGAGAGAGAGAAGAGAGAGGAGAGAGAGAGAGAGAAGAGGAGGAGAGAGAGAGCAGAGAGGGAGGGAGAAGAGAGAGAGAGAGGAGAGGAGAGGGAGAGGGAGAGGGAGAGGGAGAGGGAGAGGGAGAGGGGAGAGGGAGAGAGGGGGAGGGAGAGGGAGATGAGAGGAGGAAGAGGGGGAGGAGAGGGAGGGAGAGGGGGAGGGGAGGGGAGGAGAAGAGAGGGAGAGGGAGAGGGGAGAGGAGAGGAGAAGGAGATGGGAGGAGGGAAGAGGGAGAGGGAGAGAGGGGAGGGAGGGAGGGAGAGGGGGGAGGGAGAGGGGGAGGGAGAGGGGGGAGGGTAGAGGGGGAGGGGAGGGAGGGGAGAGAAGGAGAGGGAGAGGGGGAAGGGGAGGGAGAGGGAGAGGGGAGGGAGAGGGGGAGGAGAGGAGAGGGGAGGAGAGGGAAGGGGAGAGGGGGAGGGAAGAGGGGGAGGGAGAGGGGAGGGACGCGGGGGGAGGCGGAGAGGGGAGGGGGAGGGAGAGGGAGGGAGGGAGGTGAGGGAGGAGGGCAGGGGGATGGGGAGAGAGAGGCAGAGGAGAGAGGGAGAGAGGGAGAGAGAGGAGCGGAAGCGGAGAGAGAGGGCGGAGCGAGAGGGAGAGCGGGAGAGCGAGAGCGAGAGCCGAGAGCGAGAGCGAGACGAGGAGAAGAGAAAGAGAAAAGGAGAAAGAGAAAGAGAAGAGAAAGAGAAAGAGAGAGGAGAGAGAGAGAGAGAGAGAGAGAGAGAGAGAGAGAGAGAGAGAGAGAGAGAGAGAGAGAGAGAGAGAGAGAGAGAGAGAAGCCAAATTCTTAATGGGCGTGGTGGATTCATCCAGGCGGTAAGCACCCCAAATAATTGCGGGATTTTAGAGGAGTGTATCTTAACGTCTTAGGCGGCCGCGTTTTAGCCTTAATTCCACTCTCGTAGTACATACATATAATGGTTGTTACAAAAACACGAAGCTTTTCAAGGTTATTTTTACGTTATAGATTCTTGAAATTGGAATCATCACTACCTACGCAGACTGTCAGTGTAAACAGAACCTAATGTTGAGAACTAATGGTCCATGTCTAAGTGTGGTATTTATTAAATGCGATGCAGATTGATCTGATGGTTAGTCTATGGCTAATGAGGTTATTTCTTGTCATTCCGGATATTTGGTTCTTGGGTAAAGTCATTAATACAAGGAAATGAATTGTACAAACACTTCTCGACTTTAAGCACTGTTTATATTGGATGTAATTCTTCAGTGTACATATTCTGCAGGTAAACTAAACGTGTTGTGTGTGAAGCATTACGGCAGTTTAACTTTCTATAGAGACTAGGACAATCTGACACTTTCACTGAGATTAGTATTTGAGACTATCATTCATGTCGATCAGATGCATCGTAGTGACTACAGTTTCCACCCCGTGGACTGACACTGTTACAAGAACACACTTGATACTGCACTGCCAGGTGTCTGGGTCTAATGCATGGGTCCCCATCCTTTTTGTTCCTTTGTACCCCTTGGGCATTCTGACAACTTCCCATGTACCCAAGTAAACTAAGGATCATTTTTATCACGAAATCTTTATGTGCAAAGACTATATAAACAAGTTATACTACTGAAGAGGTCGTTAAATTTCCACGCATCTGCATCTCTGTAACATGCAAGAGGGGGAAGAGCTTGCCTTGCTGGCTGCTCTCCCTATTTCTAACAGGGTCATTCATAATGCTTGTGCTATCATATTTGTGATGTACAGTGGTATACAATGTACAATGCACATTGCTCAGTAGTGAGCATTGTGATAATCATTTCAGACCCCGTTGTATATCCTTTGAAAAGTGAAAATGTACCCATCGGGGTACATGTACTCAAAGTTGGAAACTCCCAGTTTATTGCTTTGTCAAAAATACTTCAATAAATGCCATTGACCATAGGTATTCAAGCCCATCAATGTTTGCTGAGAGTTTGCAGGAAGAAAAGGTTACACTAGAAATTACATAATAGAAGACCAGTGATCAGTTGAAGTTGCCTCTAGAGATGTGAAGAAATTTGTTAGCTCTGGACCTTTCCTGTTCGCATATATTAAGAGCCCAACACAAATACGGTGGCTCTTAGAATGTGTGAAGAGCGTTAGAAATTCTGACGGCCACCCAAGAGAAACAGGAGGCTTTCTCTGGCATTTCCGCCCGTACCTCTTTATGTCAAGCCGGTTGCTAGTTGCTCGGCAGAATTTGTGATGGTACTAGCGAAGGGATAAGGTGCGCATTCAGAGTAAGTCCGCGTGGATCATCGGGTGTTTTCGAAGGTAAGTATAGTATCCTGAACTTGAAGGCCTGAACTGGTGTAATCCCTTCAGCAAAGAGGGAGATGTGATCGAAGGGCATCAGATTCCAAGAAAGATGAATGTATACAATATTTCGTACGTTATGCTCCATTGTGTAGTGCAGCGGTTAGCGTCTAACAATCTTGCTGACCTGCGCTGAATCCCGCGCGCTGCCAGTGGATGGTACCTCCGACCATTCCTTGCACCAAGGAAGAGATTTAGAAGCAAAATAACACACACAGTCTGTCACAGCAAAGAAAATCCATTGTAACAAATGGAATTAAAACTAAATTTAATCTTTATAATTTGTGTGTGGTATTTCCTACTGATGTAATTCATTTTTTTTTTACCACAGATGAGGAAACGATGCTGAATATCGCCCAAACTGAGGTGACGAAACTGCAGTCTCAATTAGAGGAAACGTGAAGGTCGCCTATGTGTTAAACCTCCTTTCATGAGCTTGCCTGGGAAAGCACCACGGCTCGAAATTGACAACATTAAAGGCAACCTCTTACTCATCTTAGCATGTCAAGTTATTTGATATACTGCTAGACAGAAAAGACTGACATCGAATACTCACAGACAGACTGCCGGATGTATACACAGAGATGCACATACAAGCACATTCACATATATATAAATAGAGGAAAATGAGATAGACTGATAGGTAAACAGATAGATGGATGGATATACAGGTAGAATAGATAGATAAATAGATAGATATTTATATATAATAATATATATATATATATTATAATATATATATATATAGATAGATAGATAGATAGATAGATAGATAGATAGATAGAATAGATAGATATAGATAGATATATAATACAGACAGATAGATAGACATAGAAAGATAGAAGTAGAGAAGAGAGAGAAAGAGAGAGAAGAGAGAGAGAGAGAGAGAGAGAGAGAGAGAGAGAGAGAGAGAGAGAGAGATGAGAGAGAGAGAGAGAGAGAGAGAGAGAGAGAGAGGAGAGACAGAGAGAGACTCCGAAAGAAAGCAAAATAACATACGAATGAAAGAGAAAGACCGAATACCTGTTTCCGAAGCATCCACCTTGCTCCCCCTGATCACCCCCCCCCCCCCGCTCAATGGAATCGCGACACCCAGACGGACACCGAATTTAGGCATTCCACGAGATAGCATATCAGCCCTAATGCACGCGATGTCTGCCGATGTAGAGGTCGCAGTTATATAACCGCAGTGCATACCGGAGAGCTGGTGTAAGCCAGTTATCGCTCAGCCACACCGGTGCTTTGGGATTCTCGATAACACGAAGCCTCGATGCAGATGGCGAGAGTGACGGTATGAGAGATAAAACAAAAGAACATGCATCAGAGGGAACATTAGGAGAGAGTTAGGTGTCAGCTTATCGAGTCGAGACAGAAGGTATGACTACCATTTCTTGACACACGAAACTTTTATCCGATATAGAATTATGGCACGTCTGGACGGGCTCTTGTATGCATAACTTTTCATTTTTACACGAGGGGAGACGCGTGGTGATTCTGGAGAGGGAATTTCGAGGAAAATGCACGTGATAATAATCTAATTAAACTCATTTTCCATACACTGTGTATTGTGGTTAACATGTAATGACTTAACATTTTCCCTGAATCAAAAGCATTTCGAAGATGGGAACTATAAAAAAACACATAAAGACTCAACAAACTTTGTGACTTATAATCTAATCTATTTACATTATATTCATAGCTGCAATCACGATAAAAAGAATCATTGCAACAGACGCTTTCGTGCTTCATAGCCACGCTTTACTTACGATCAAGATCATTATCTGTGTTGTAAGTACCTGACGAGACTCCAGAGTGGGATCCTGCACCCTCATGCGCAACTATAAAAGGCTGATATAGGATTTAGTCGCAAGATTTGCATTTCAGTCGTTCACTTGTAGTATTTATGGGAAGTACTTCTTATACCATGTACAATTTGTCCAAGCCGATAAGTTGGTTATATATTTTATCATGTAAAGAAAAGTTTTTTTTTATTATTATTATTTTTTTTTCACTGATGACTTTGATTTTCCATTTCCTATCATCCTTATCACTACTTTTCCCTTGATGTTCATGATCGCCATCGTCACTATCAGCATTACTTGTTGCTGTTTTATTGCATTTTTATCGTTAACATGAGGTTACTACGCCCAATCTGATAAAATTCATTCACTTTTTAGAAATAATCGGTGTGTATTCTTATCATGCATTGACCAAAACAGTGAAATTATGAATGAAAATATATTTCTATTTTGTTCTTTCTTTGAACTTTTAAAATAGAGGAAAATGATTTCCAAGGTGGCTTATTCTACTCTTTTGCTCTTATGAAAATACCAACAATACTGTTCATCTTTTAACTTCATTTGACTCTGCTCCTGAACCGTCTTGTTTTTGCTCTAATGATTATTATTCTCACTTTTAATCCTAAACATTCCGTAGTCTATCTCCAATTTACAGTAAGTGTAATTAAAACGATAATTATTTTCATCACTGAATTGAGAGCACTGGTTCTGCTGTGTTTTGTTTACTTTCGGTCACCTCTGAGCCACTGTTGGGGTCTGAAGAGAGAAAAAAAATTCTTCCTTTATGACTTGGCCTTTTTATCTTGTAGTTTACTCCTAAGCTACATTTCAGGAGTTTATATTACGTGACTTGTTCGCCACATTCGGGGATAGTTCAAGTCTGAAGGCAAAATGTCAGAAGTCAAAACAGTCCAAAAGTAAAAAAAACTGTCAAGAAGTCAAAAGCACCAAGAAAGAAAGAGCAATTTATTTTTTTTCTATGACTTTTAACTGCGTGTGACGCCTAGTACTTGCTTCTCACGCGAAACGAATGTTTTAACTTCGCCAAACATCCATCTTCATTTAAAGGGATGTAAACTCACGCGTCCTCACATGTAAACTCAACCTTGCATGGTGCAACCAAACCCGACAGGCCATTCAATAGCTCCAGTGCTCCCTCTCTCGCGCCTTTTTGCTTCCAACAGCGGTGTCACATGGCTCATGCACGTTACATGGGGGTCACACTCAAGCAGTTTTCCTAGTCTCCAGGGCGTCGCGTGGGCATAGCATGGGTAAGAACTCGGTAAGACGACACTCTTCCACATGGCATAGGAATGTGACCTCGCTAGGGGGGGAGGGGGAGGGGAAGAGGGGAGTTAGGCTGGGAATGGGTGGGTGGAGAGTTGGGGAAGGGGAAAGGGATAGTAGGGTAAGGAATAGGTGGGTGGGGAGAGAGAGAAGGGAAGGGTGAGGGGGAGGGTTAGGAAAGGGTGGTTGGGAAGAGAGGGAGAAGGGGAGAGGGGAAGAGGAGCAGGGCAAGGAATGGGTGGATGGAGGGGTTGGGATGGGTAGGATGTATTAGAGGGGGAAGAGGAGGGTAGGGCAAAGTAAAGGGAGGGCGAGGATAGTGTGAAGCTAAGTGTTCGTAACGTGTCGACCTTCGGGTTTCAGATGCATAAGGGGCCCCTTACACTCAAGAGCCGGGTCCGGGAACTTCACTCTCAGGGGCTCGCGCAGGGAGGGGAGAGGAGGAGGAGGGGGGGGAGGACGAGGGGATGGAAAGGATCCGTGAAAGTGAATGACAAAACGTTTCTAAACTATTAGCTCGCAGGGAGTTTTCCATTAACAATACGACGATAATTTTGGGGTCTGCTCTCAAACCTAGTTTTACGTTTATGGACTTATATTCACGATTCCGAGTGCTGGATCTGTGGAAAGCTCTTTGGGATGTTCAGAGACTAGTGCAAAGAAATAGTTAAATCTTTTTGACTCGAAACAAAAGGACTTTTAAAATGAAAGGGACAAACAGATGAAAGACTTTTCGAATGTCAGTTAATAGCTTCAGATCATCAAAGAGCACACAGAGGACAGCAAACACACACATAGATAGATAAAGACCAAATATCGATAGAAAGATGAAAGTGAGGATGATAGTGAGAGTGAATATGAGAGAGGGTGAGAGAAAACGAGAATAAGCAAATAAGAGGGAATGAGACAATAAGTGATTGAGATTGAGCGTGAGAGATAATGAAGTGGAGCGAGACTGCTGAGCAAAGACGAGAACGTGAGATAGATAGATAGACGGATAGATAAATAGAGAGAGAATAGAGGAAGATAATGGGGGGTGGAGTAGAGAGAAAAGGAGGGGGTGGAGAGAGAGAAGAGAAGAAAGAAAGAGAGGGAGAGAAAGAGAGAAACAGACAAACAGAAAGACTGAACGTACGAGAGAAATTGATAAATAGTAGATGGAGATTGGAAGATAGCAGAGATAGCGGATAGAGAATAGAGAGAAGGATTTAAGAGCGAGAGAGTGAATAGTGGAGAGAGACATCGAGACGCGAGAGAGAGAGAAAGAGAGAGAAAGAGAGAATGAGGAGGAGATAGAAGAATGAGAGAGAGAGAGAGAGAGAGAGAGAGACGAGAGAGAAGAGAGAGAGAGACAGAGAGAGAGAGAGAGAAAGCAGAGAGTGAGGAGAGAGAGGAGGAATGGGGGAGAGAGAGAGAAGAGAGAGAGAGAGAGAGAGAGGAAGAGAGAGAGGAAGGGAGGAGAAGAGAGGAGAGGGGAAGAGAAGGAGGGAGGGGAAGAGAAGAGGAGGGAGGAAGAGGGAGGAGAGAGAGGAAGGGAGGGGAGAGAGAGAAGAGAGAGAGGAGAGAAGGAGAGATGAAGAAGAAGAGAGAGAG
>NW_020868350.1:790497-795497 GCF_003789085.1 Penaeus vannamei
AGAATAGACATTGGCGAAAGGTTAAGGTTTTTAGGTTTTCTTTTTGCTTTTGACATTACTGTCTGTTTATTTGCTTCTATTAGACGAGAGCGACGGAGAGAGAGAGAGAGAGTGAGAGAGAAGGAGGAGATGAGAGAGAGAGAGAGAGAGAGAGAGAGAGAGAGAGAGGAGAGAGAGAGAGAGAGGAGACGAGGAGAGAGAGATTTAGTGTACTGTAAACACATATATAGAGCCAGAATAGACATTGGCGAAAAATAAAACTGCGGATATATGCTATAAAAGTATCTAAACTTCGTAGAGGACAGAGAAGGATGAAGAGGAACAAATGAACAAAACAGCGCGCCGATCCCAGAGGCCAAATCAAAATGTGCTGGACAACGGAGGTGCCGAACCGCATGATTCCGGACAAGAGAGGGTCAAAATATATTCATATATTTATCTATCTATAGATAGATAGATAAACATATGATAGATAAACACCACTACTACACACAAATATCATACTACTGATATGCATCTATACTTCATATCTCTAATCCAGTCATCTCATAAGTATTATAATATTCCGTTATTTATTCACTACTCCAGCTCACTTACAACACACACCACCAACAAACACACACAATCCCACCATCCTAGGTCGCCACACAACCCACACATTTATATAATACGATAGACACTACACACACGCGCGCGCGCGCGCATAGTATTCTATATACTCACTACTCATTGTACTTACCTCATTAATTATCTAATTATAACTATTACTATACACCAATATACTATCCTCCCCCCGTGAACTTAAATACTTAATATATAGCGCTTTTAAGGTCATATTTTTAAATTATACTCATCTAGTAGATACTATGTTCATATATAATATATATATACACACACACACGTGTTGCAATGACAACACACTAGTTAATATCCACACACACTAACAACACCCTTCTACACACCCACACACACAACTTCACCACCTAACATCATGTCAGACTTAAGCTCATATATATGAATATATATAAACAACAATACCTATATATTTATATATACTACTCGATCATTATAATTCTACTATATTAATATTATATATATATATATACCTATATATACTGTACATATGTTATATATATACTCTATATATCAATATATATATTCATCACTATCACTTATTATAGCATACCTATAGATATATAGAATAACACGACCTATATATACAAATATACATTATACATACATACACACACCACCACACACAAGCAGACACACACACACACACATTCACACACACACCACAACGAACACATCACACCACACGAACATCACAACACTACCACCACCATATTATTTATTAACATATAATATTAATTAATGATATATATATATATATATCTATATATAATTAACATATTATACATATATATATATGTAATTTATATATATATTCACTCATATTATATATATAATATTTGTATATATATTATATAATACTTATATTATTAATATAATTAATACTCCGAACACATTATACAATAATATACTATACACATATACTATTCATGACGATACTACGTCCTACCCTATACTATATCTATATATATATATATTATCAAATTAATTCTCATAGATTACCCTACTTAATCTCATATATAATCAGCTAATACATACATTACACTGATTACTATATAGCCTATTTATATTAGTAGATACTATAATATTTATTATACCTATATACTTATATGAATTATATTTATAACATAATTATACCACATATATCACTTATAATAATAGTAATCATATATTGTGTATACAATACCTTATTACCTTCATACTGCACTAATAATTATATCTATGTATCTAATATCTTATATAGTCATACATATATAATACACACAACAACACCTATAATAGTGTTGTATATGCTATTATACTAGAGTAATCTGACTTATCGTAATATACTACTTCTGTTATCTTTCAAGCTGTCATTGATTATATATATGTGTATTGGATTGTATTATTAATCATTCATACGTTATGACCACTAATCTGGATATATACTATTAAGATATATATATATATATAAATATTATTAACTAGCTATAATGATATATATTACTATATACAATCTAATATTATTCATATTATTTACCACACCACAACCACCAACACAACAACACACACACACCACGACACAACACTCACAGCACAACCATCACACCGACACATCACCACACACACACACACACACCATATACTTATACCTTAAATATTATATATGATACATCCATCCTATATTATTATATAACTAGTATACTATCATATATACATACACAACACACGTTCTATTGACACTATACCTACAATAATATACTATTATACTAAATATATACTTATATATACTCATATATATTATATCTATTATTAAAGTTATATATTTAGTTGAACCCTATTCGTTTCCGCGGGGGTTTACGTTCAAAGGAATTCGTGAGAGGTGAATATCCACGAAGTAGATACCTCTTATTTGTTTTCAATTTATTATTACAATGAATCTACACGACATCTGAAACCAAAGAACAATACCCTTTACAGGCTCCAAGCATTTGTTTAACAAAATAATAAGTAATCATGTATAAACGTTTTTTAAAACAAATAACTACTGTACTGTATGAATAACTAATTTTTAATCATCAATACGAACTGAAGGGTTATCGTGGGTATTTAGAGAAGAAATTTGCACAACTTAAATTATTGGCTCAATAGTTGGCTTTATACGTACATCTCTGCATAACCATATAATTAAACCCGTAACCAGTTTATTGACACTACAGGTAGAGAAAGAAGCGGAGAGACTGTTAGCCCAATCAGGATATTGAGACCACAATGCACAAGCCTCAAATGCCCCCGTGAAGCAGCCTCCCGAGACCGCCCGAAAAGTGAACCCGCATTCATGTATATATATCACTATATATTTATAGGTAATTAATACTATACTACTTAATCCCATAACTTCCTTTTATATAGATATGATATATAGTGTATATATATATGTTACTGTGTGTGATGTGTGTGTTGTGTCCCTCCTCAGTTGTGTGCTTGGTGGTGTGTGTGTGGACTTGTGTAATGTATGTATGTTTGTGTGTGATGTCTCAAATGTAGTGTGTGCTGCTGCATATGTGCTTGTGTGTGTTTGTGTGGGTGTGTATGTATGTGTGTGTGTTGATGTGTAATCTTAGAATACGCATGAATTTGCCTGAGAATGTGTACGTGCTTAAAAGTAAAGAGAGGAAAAAAAACGAAAATATCAATGTAGGAAAAAATGTTCAGGCTCCTTGTGAGGCGGGATTCCTCCTTCACCTTGGAGGAATTTATCTTTAACCTTTATCAGATTGCAACGGCATCGATTCCACGTACGCATCGCGGCGCAGCAGACGATTCACGAGAAGAATTCGAAGCTTCGACAAATGATTCACAGGAAGAATTTGAAGCTTTGGCAAAGGATTCTCAGGAAGAATTCGAAGCTTCGACAGAGGATTCACAGGAAAATTCTTCGACAGAGGATTCACAGGAAGAATTAAGCAAAGGGAAGAATTGGAAGCTTCGACAGAGGATTCACAGGAAGAATTTGAAGCTTTGGCAGAGGATTCATAAGAAGAATTCGAGGCTCTAGCAGAGGATTCTCAGGAAGAATTCGAAGCTTCGGCAGAGGATTCTCAAGAAGAATTCGAAGCTTTGGCAAAGGATTCTCAGGAAGAGTTCGAAGCTTTGGCAAAGGATTCTCAGGAAGAATTCGAAGCTTCGACAGAGGATTCACAGGAAGAATTTGAAGCTTTGACAGAGGATTCATAAGAAGAATTCGAAGCTCTGGCAGAGGATTCTCAGGAAGAATTCGAAGCTTTGGCAGAGGATTCTCAGGGAGAATTCGAGCTTGGCAGAGGATTCTCGAAGCTCCGGCAGAGGATTCTCAGGAAGAATTCGAAGCTCCGGCAGACGATTCACAAAAAGAATTCGAAGCTTCGGCAGACGATTCACAGGATTCGAGGATTCAACAGACGATTCACAGGAAGGATTCGAAGCTCCGGCAGACAATTCACAAGAAGAATTCGGAGCTTCGGCAGATTATTCTCAGGAAAAATTCGAAGCTTCGACAAACGATTCACAAAGAAGAATTCGAAGCTTCGACAAACGATTCACACGAAGCTTCGACAAACGATTCACAAAGAAGAATTCGAAGCTTCGACAAACGATTCACAAGAAAAATTCGAAGCTTCGACAAACGATTCACAAGAACTTGAAGCTTCGGCAGACGCTTCACGGAAGAAGCTCCGGCACTGCGATGACCGACGCTCCCGTGTGCGGAAAAATCCAGACCAGGGGAGGAGGAAGAGGAGGAGGGGGTGGGGTGGGGTGGGGGGGGGGGGGTAGAGGCTCGGTCCCCCGTGCCGCCCTCCGAGACTATGTTTATCATCAAATATTTCATTGATTATAAACTCGTTCCTACCGCCGCGTCGCCCGCTGCTTTAGACCACGTGTCCAGACTCATGGAGGGGCGGGAGGGAGGGTGTGTGATGGAGGGGGGGGGGGGGCAGAGGAGGATGCGAGAGACAGAAAGGAAGAGAGGAGGGGAGATGAAAGGAGGGAGGGAGGGAAGAGATGGGGATGCGAAGGACAGAAAAAGGAAAAGAGGAGTGGGAGGGAGGAGGCAGGGATGAGTGGGGAAGAAAGGAAAGAGGAGGATGCGAGGGACAGATGAAGGAAAGAGAGAGGGGGAGGGAGAAGAAGGGAAAGAAAGGAGGGAGAAAAGAGAAAGAGGGAGAGAAGAGAAGGGTGGGCAGTGAGAGAGAGAGAAAAGAGAGAGGAAGAGAGAGAGAGGGAGAGAGAGAAGCGAGAAAGTGATGTAGAAATTAGACAGACAGACAAACCGACAGACGGCAGACAGACCGACTGACAGAAACACAGACAGACGGATAGATATGTACTCGAAAGAGGAAAAAAATGGA
>NW_020868350.1:812997-815497 GCF_003789085.1 Penaeus vannamei
AACAGACGAAGGAACGAGTGAATGGACGAAGGGAAAAGTGAACGGACTGAGGAACGAGCGAACGGACGAAGGAACGAGCGAACGGACGAAGGAACGAGCAAACGGACGAAGGAACGAGCGAACTGACGAAGGAACGAACGAACGGATGAAGGAACGAGCGAACGGACGAAGGAACGAACGAACGGACGAAGGAACGAGCGAACGGACGAAGGAACGAGCGAACGGATGAAGGAACGATCGAACGGACGGAGGAACGAACGAACGGATGAAGGAATGAACGAAAGGACGAAGGAACGAACAAAGGAACGAAGGAACGGACTAAGGAACGAGCGAACGGAAGAAGGACGAAGGAACGAGCGAACGAACATAGGAACGAGCGAACGGACGAAGGAACGAGCGAACGGCCGAAGGAACGAACGAACGGATGAAGGAACGAAGGAACGAGCGAAAGGACGAAGGAACGAAGGAACGAGCGTACGGACGAAGGAACGAGCGAACGGACGAAAAAATGAGCAAACGGACGAAGGAACGCACGAACGGACTAAGGAACGAGCGAACGGACAAAGGCGAAGGAATGAACAAAACGGACGAAGGAACGAGCGAACGACGAAGGAATGAACAAACGACGAAGGAACGAGCGAACGGACGAAGAATGAACAAACGGACGAAGAACGAACGGACGAAGGAACGAGCGAATGGACGAAGGGAAAAGTGAACGGACTGAGGAACGAGCGAACGGACGTAGGAACGAGCGAACGGATGAAGGAACGAGCGAACGGACGAAGGAACGAACGAACGGATGAAGGAACGAGCGAACGGACAAGGTAACGAAGGGACGAGCGAACGGACGACGAAGGAACGGGAACGGACGAAGGAACGAACGAACGGACGAAGGACACGAAACGAACGACGAAGGAACGAGCGAACGGGACGAAGGAACGAACGCGAACGGACGAAGGAACGAGCGAACGGGACGAAGGAACGAACGAACGAGACGAAGGACGAAGCGACGGAGAACGAAGGGACGAGCGAACGGAACGAGCGAACGGAAAGGAACGAACGAACGGACGAAGGAACGAACGGACGAAGGAACGAGCGAACAGACAAAGGAACGAGCGAACGGACGAAGGAACGAACGAACGGACGAAGGAACGAGACGAAGGAACGGACGAACGGACGAAGGAACGAAGCGAACGGACGAAGGAACGAGCGAGCGGACGGACAGGAACGAGCGACGGACAAAGGAACAAAGGGAACGAGGCGAACGGACGAAGGAAAGAACGAACGGACGAAGGAACGAAGGAACGAGCGAACAGACAAAGGAACGAGCGAACGGACGAAGGAACGAGCGAAAAACGAACGGAACGAAACGGACGAAGGAACGAGCGAATGGAACAAAAGGAACAAAGAACGAGTGAACGGACGAAGGAACGAACGAACGGACGAAGGAACGAGCAAACAGACGAAGGAACGAGCGAACGGACAAAGGAGCGAGCGAACGGACGAAGGAACGAGCGAATGGATGAAGGAACGAGCGAATGGACGAAGGAACGAGCGAATGGACAAAGGAACGAGTGAAAGGACGAAGGAACGAGTGAACGGACAAAGGAGCGAGCGAACGGACGAAGGAACGAGTGAACGGACGAAGGAACGAGCGAACGGACGAAGGAACGAACGAACGGACGAAGGAATGAGCAAACAGACGAAGGAACGAGCGAAACGGAAAAGGAACGAGGAACGACGAAGGAACGAACGAACGGACAAAGGAACGAGCGACGGACGAAGGAACGAGCGAGGACGAAGGAATGAACGGACTAAGGAACGAGCGAACGGACGAAGGAAAGAGCGAACGGACGAAACGAGCGAACGGAGAAGGAACGAACGGATCGAAGGAACGAGCGAAGGACGAAGGAACGAAGCGAACGTACGAAGGAACGAAACGAACGGACGAAGGAAACGAAACGAACGGACGAAGGAACGAACGAACGGACGAGAGAACGAGCGAGCGGACGAAGGAACGAGCGAACGGACGAAGGAACGAACGAACGGACGACGGAACGAGCGAGCGGACGAAGGAACGAGCGAACGGACGAAGGAACGAACGAACGGATGAAGGAACGAGCGAACGGACGAAGGAACGACCGAACGGACGAAGGAACGAGCGAACGGACGAAGGAACGAACGAACGACGAAGAACGAGCGACGAAGGAACGAGTGAACGGATGAAGGAACGAGTGAACAGACGAAGGAACGAGCGAACGGACGAAGGAACGAGCGAACGGACGAAGGAACGAGTGAACGGACGAAGGAACGAGCGAACGGACAAAGGACGGCGAACGGACGAAGGAACGAGAGAACGAACGAAGGAACGAGCGGACGGACGAAGGAACGAGCGAACGGAAGAACGATCGAACGAACGGATGAAGGAACGAACGATCGGACAAAGGAACGAACGAAAGGACGAAGGAACGAAAAATGGGCGAAGGAACGAACGAACGAA
>NW_020868350.1:840497-843776 GCF_003789085.1 Penaeus vannamei
GAAGGGAAAGGAAGGGTAACATGTTGCAAGGCAGAGCGAGTGAATTGTCAGTCCAGATGGGTTATACTTTATATTCTGTTGGTTATATCTTATCTATAGGTTATACTTTACATTCAATACTTAATTGTATAGAAGAAATAAGAGAAAGAAAGAAACAGACCAGAATGAATAGCTTCACACTGTATAACATGCCATTTAAGTGCTTCAATTAAATGTTCAGAATTTTAAAATTTGATCGGAACGCGTCAGTACCACATTTTTGTGATGAAATCATTCATGATTTCCTACATTTTGTCACACTGAACTCTATGGCAGTACAACAGGCTACCGTTTTAGTCGCATTTTGACATCCTGATGCATCGCCTACTCAGTATGAATGCCACAGACAGTGAAATACATACATTAGTTGATGATACGTGCATCACGATCAATGTAGCACTCAATCGAAAACAAATGAATCACTTAATATGCTGGTATGATACTGCTTTGCATATACTGATGCAGGTAGAAAACATGAATATCTTAGTGATAACGGGACCAATCCGAATTTGAAACGACAGTTTTTGTGCCTTCACGGTCACTGCAGACATGTCAGCCTTTGCTCTAACCAACTGGAGGGCTTCAGTGAGTCACCAGCCAGCAGCACCGCTACTCCCGAATCACGCTGCCTGGACCTACCCGTGGACTTCGCACACCCCAAATGACCCGTGACTTTGGTGATTTTTCAGCAACATACTTTTACACTGCCTTCGCTGTCGTGAAGTCCGCGCGTCGCCGAAGTTATTTGGAAGTTATGATGATAACCTCGATTAATTTGATGCCGAGTATGATGTTCCAGGGAATTCAGCTCCAGGGAAACCATAGCCAATACCAGGTGAATATGCGCCTAGAGACCACATCAATGGCCTACATAGCCCCCCCCCCCCTCTCTCTCTCTCTCTCTCGTCTTTTCTTTCTACATCTCTCTATCTCCATCTCTCTCCCCTCCTTACCCTCCCTCTTCTCTTACCAACACTCTCCGCTCCCCCTCCTGTTCTCTATTTTCTGTTTAATCACTAATATTTATATTATATTATTATTATTATTATTAATTATTATTATTATTATTATTATTTATTATTATTATTATTGTTATTATTATTATTATTATTATTATTATTAATTATTATTATATATTATTATTTTAATTATTATTATTATATTATTATTATTATTATTATTAATTATTATTATTATTATTAATATTAATTATTATTATTATCATTATTATATTGTTATTATTATTTATATTATCATTATTATTATTATTAATTATTATTATTATTATTATTATTAATTTATATTAGTATTATTATCATTATTATTATATTATTATTGTTCTTTTTTGTTGTTCGTTGTTATTATATATTACTGATATTATTATTATTATTATTTAATTATTATTATTATTATTATTATTAATTATTATCTTATTATCATCATCATCATCATTTATGCATCATATCATCAATCATTCATATCATCATCATCATGCATCATCATCATCATCAATCATCATCATCATCATCATCATTCATCATTATTATTATTAATATATTATATTGATTATTACTTATCATTATTATTATTATTCATTTATTTTCATTATTACTACTTATTTTTTCAATACTATTGCCTACTGCTTTTGTTTTAATATCATTAATATATTACTTACTATCTTACAATCTCATTGTCATTATGATTCTTATTATCATTGTTATTATCATTATTCTATTGTTATTACATTAATATTATGATTATAATGATGGTGGACGGTGCTACATTATCATTTATTTTTTATTGCATTTTATCATTATTATTATTATTACTATTATTATTATTATTATTATTATTATTATTATTATTATTATTATTTTATTATTATTTATTATAATCATTACTGTATTTTTATCATTAGTATTACTACTATTATCGTTATCATTATTATTATCATGTCATTATTATTATATTATCAATTATTATTATCACCATTATTATAAGAATGAAAGTATTATTGGTAATAATAATTACAATGATATTGACGATAAATATGGTACAGATAACAATAACAGTAATAATAGTAATTATAATAATGGCAATAGCAATGGTACTAATGATGATGGTAAAGATAAAAACGAAAGTTAATGTAATGATTATAGACAAATGATAACACTCTTTATATTGCTAATAACAGCAATAAGGATAACATTCAAGTGAATGACTTTTCTACCCTCCCTCTATCTATTTCTTCTTTCTCTTTCTTAGGCTCCTTTTCTCTTTCTTTTTTCCTACCTCTCCTCCTCTATCATTCTTTCTCATTCTCTTTTTCTCTATTTCTCCTCCCTTTCAGCCCGCACTCTCTCTTTCTGATATCTTCTTTTTCTATTTCCTTTTCTCTCTCCTCTCTCTCTGTCTTTTATCTTTCTCTTTCTCAATTTCTCTCTTCCTTCCCTCCTCTAATATAATCTCTTTCTGTTGTCTTCTCTTTCCCTATTTGTCTCTCCTTTCCATTCTCTCTGTCTATCACTTTATCTTTCTCTCTTTCTCTATTTGTCTCTCTCTTCCCCTATCTCTTTATCTCTTTGATTATTTCTCTCTCCCTTCCCCTCTCTCTGTCTTCTTTTTCTCTTTCTATATTTCTCCCCCCTCTTACTGCTTCCCTTCCTCACCACACACCATCCCTTCTCTCATGTCCTTCCTTTTTCTCTTTCCCATCCTTTCTTCCTCTCTCTCTCTTTTCTTTTCTTCCTCTTATCTTCTCTATAAAACTGTTTCTCCTATAAAAAGAAATAAAAAAGCACAATAACTAAAAAAAGAGAAAAAACAGAAAAAAAAAACTTATTGGCGGTAAAAAAAAAAAGAGACTAGAAACATAGGGTAAAAAGCTAAAAAATCAAAACAAATGCCAGAAAAGATAGATCAGAGGAAGCAACAGTTTTTGTCGTTCTGTCTTACCCGATCTCATCATTACTTCAATTAGCTTCTCCTATCCTTTCCTCTCTCTCTCGTCTCCAGTCCATCTCTCTCTCTCTCTCATACTCGTATCTCTCATTCTTAGGTCTCTCATACTCATCATTCTCACAGAGCCTCACCGGCACCAAATTCTCATCTCATACTCTTCTCTCGTTCTCACAAGTCACGTCACAGTGCTCTCTCATCATCAATCTCTTCAAGATTAATCTATCTATCTTTCTGTCCAATTCCCTCCATCAGCCTATATATTCCCATTGCCTCTCTCAC
>NW_020868350.1:848876-853876 GCF_003789085.1 Penaeus vannamei
TAACCTGCAGAGGAGGTGCCAGAGAGGGCCTGGCTGGTAAGGAAGGCTGAGGGACAGGCATGGGGAGGGAAAGGTCGAACGAAGGAGGGAAGGGGAAGAAGAAAGTGATGGAAGGGAAATGGGAAAGGGCGGAAAGGAAACCTAGGGAGAGAGAGAGAGAGAGAGAGAGAGAGAGAGAGAGAGAGAGAGAGAGAGAGAGAGAGAGAGAGAGAGAGAGAGAGAGAGAGAGAGAGAGAAGCAGCAGTCTTTCTGCAGCTGGCCGGGTCTACCGTCTTAACTACGTTGCTATATACCCCGTACAACTCTTATAATAATATTTGTACTTAATATATCACAAGCGCATATATGCAACATGCAACAATATATAAACTAGAGTAGACGCCATTTTCACTCTCCGGTAAAAGCTGGAAGAGCCGTCGACTCGAGGCGAACCGAGGGCTGGGCGGTCGCTCGCCTGCCGGAGACGCTGCCGTGATCCTCCAGGCACTGCTGCTCCCTCGCTCCTCTCCTTAGCAGACCATCGAGTGGGGCGAGCACGTGCCGTCGATGATGGAGCAGCCGGAGCAGCGCCCGCAAGAGCATATCATCCCGAGGCCGCACTTCCCGTTCTCCCACCGGTAGCCTCCGCAGGACTCCCCCGGTCCCTGTGTGAAGGAGAAGGAAAAGGAATTCGTCAGACAGGAGGCCAGGGATAAAGGATGGCTTCGTTATCCTTATTTTTTGGCGGATTGATAGACCGAATTAGCAACGTTCCTCCCAATCGCGATACAGACGCAGATACACATAATCAAACTCAATTCATTATTATTTCGATATATGAAGGATTCGTGACCTCTTCTCCTGACTGACCTTGGCACAGACCGTGTTCCGACACCAGTCCCTCGCCACGCCGTACTTGCAGTTGTCGTTGGATGTCCGGTCGTGGATCTTACACCTGGGAGCCGCTGCCGCCCACCTGGGGAGAGGAGGAGACCGCAAGGTGAGAACTTGGCGCCTTTGTCGTTTGTTTTGTTTTGATTATCATTTCTTGATTGGTTTTTGCTTTCTCTGTGTTTATATTGTAGAATTTGTTTTTTTTTTTTTTTTTTTTTTTTTTGGCGTGTGTGTGTGTGTGCAAAGGCATGACCGTGGCTGTGTATTTGCAAATTTGTACGTGTATGTCTATGTGTGCAAGGATATATACATAGCTGTGTGTCTACGTGCAAATGTGTATGTGTGTGTGTGTGTTTGTGTGTCTGAACGGAAGTCTGTGTATGGGTGTGTTTATTAATTTATGTGTGCACGTGTGGATGGACAAGTGTGCGTATGGGTGCGTAGACGGAAGTGTGTGCGTAACGGGCAAATACAGTCATGTGCTTGAACTAAGCTGAGTGTAAGTTTGTAGTTTGAGTTCATGTCGGTTTAAAGTACGTTTTTGTGATAAAATATGTGAACGCAGATATGTGTTCTGTTTGCAAACGAATAAAAAGAGAAGCATTGATCTTAATTGTTATCAATAGAAGCGGAAATGAAGAGATGTACATATTACTGACCCTTAGATTTTTTTTATCAAACCAAAGAAAAAAGAAGCAGAAAACATTAATAAAACAAAAACGAATAATAATCACCAAAACAAAACCAAAAAAAAATCTCATCAAAAATTAATTAGTAACGAAACAAAAACAAAAGAGAAATAGAAAAAGAAAAAAAAACGGAATAAGAGAGAAAGAAAAAAAACAGACAGACAGACAGAAACTGACTAGTGACATGGATGGATATTGCATGACGAACAAGTACATGACTTACTGCACGAGGAGGGCGAGGCAGCAGGTGGCAAGAATGCATGTGATGGCAGTGGTTCTCATGGCGGTGGCACAAGACCTGGTGGCAGAGAGGAGAAACGGTGGTTTAGATCTTTTTTTTTTTCTTTTTACTTCTTTTTTTTTCTTTCTCTCTTTTCTTTCTGATTTTACTTTCTCTCTCTCGCTCTCTCTCTTTCTTTCATTCATTTATCTTCATCTCTTCTCTCTCACCCATTCATTCATCCATTCCGCTCTCTTCCTCTCTCTCTCTCTCTCATCTCTCTCTCTCTCTTCTCTCTCTCTCTCTCTCTCTCTCTCTCTCTCTCTCTCTCTCTCTCTCTCCTCTCTCTCTCTCCTCTCTCTCTCTCCTCTCTCTTCTCGCTCTCCTCTCTCTTCTCGCTCCTCTCTCTTCTCATTCATTCAATTCATTCTCTCTTCTCCTCTTCTTCTCTCTCTCTTCTCTCTCTCTCTCTCTCTCTCTCTCTCTCTCTCCTCTCTCTCTCTCTCTCTCTCTCTCTCTCTCTCTATCTCTATCTATCTATCTCTATCTTCATCTCTCTCTCTCTCATCTCTCTCTCTCCTCTCTCTCTCCTCTCTCTCTCTCTTCTCTCTGCTCTCTCTCCTCTCTCTCGCTCTCTCAATCCTCATTCATTCTCTCTCTCTCTCTCTCTCCTCTCTCTCTCTCTCTCCTCCTTTCTCTCTCTCTCTCTTTCTCTCTCTCTCTCTCTCTCTCTCTATCACATATTCAACTGTTATAGAAATTACTATTTTGGCCACTGCGATTATTATTCTCATTGCATTTACATTTCATTACAACATTGCAATGATTAAATTTCATTTTTTTACCATTAGTATGAATATAATGTATATGATTATCTTTAAGATCGTAATTACCATTATCTTTACTATTATATTTGTTACTCTTTTTTCATTGTGATCATTAGCATCGTTTTTTATCATTAGGATTAAAGGTACTATTATTATTATCAATATCATTATGAATATTATCATAGTCATTGTCCTTATATTCATTATTATAATTGTTATCGCTATCTTTATCATTATCATCATTATTACCGGTCATTTAATAAATCATTATCATTATCATTATAATCATTATAATCATCATTATCATTATCGATATTATCATTATCGATATTATCATTATTATAAGTGTTATTATCATTGCTATTATAAGTGCTGTTCTTATCATTATCCTCGATCTTGTTCTTGTTATTGCTATGGCCATCAATATTATCATCAATATCATCATTGTTATTGTTATTATCATTACTATTATCATCATTGTTATTATCATTATCATTATCATCATCATTATTATCATTATTATTACTAATATCATTATTATCATTATTATTATATTATTGTATCACTATTATCATTATTACTATTATCCTTATCCTTATCTTTTATCATTACCAATAATATCTATATTGTTATTATATTGCATTATTACTAGCTATATTATCATTATTAAATCATTATCATTGCTATTATTATTACTATTATATTAAGTTATTATTATCATTATCATTAATTACTACTATCATAATTATCAATTGCCATTATCATCATTATCATTACTACTGCCACTTCTACTATTATAATAATTATCATTATTATGGTTATAATTACAATTACCATTGTTATTAACATTATATATATCATAATTACCATTAGTATCATGATCATTACTCTAATTCTTATCATTATCATTTTCATAATTACTGTAATCATCATCATCATCACTGTTATTATAATTATGAAAAAGTTAATACTACGAGTGTTGTTCTCACATTACTATATGATTATTAACACTATTTCTTGTGTGGTTTGTAATACATCTACGATCCATTACTGTTATTATGGCTACTACTACAATAATTACTACTAGTATTATTACTACAAATGCTACTACTACAACTACTACTACGACTACTACTATTACTGATACTACTATTGTTACTATGCTATTATTATTTGGTGTTATCATAATATAGTTTACAATTAAAGTCATAGCTAAAATCAATGTATTTTTTATTGTTTCCATTATGATAAGCATAGTCAATTTATGATCATGACTGCTAAAACATTACAATATATAATTTCTGTAACTTGTGAAAACAAACATTCCTCAAAGTTTCATTCACTGAAGCAAATTTCGAAGCTTCGAAAACATGGAAACGATAGACTATGAAAATGGTAACAACGAATTCAAAACTAGACAAAAAGAAACACCCATTCCCTCCAAAAAAAATAATAAATAGATAGATAAATAAATAATGATGATAATAGATACACAAATAAATAGATAAATACTCACTTTCTGTTGACGACGAGAAACGAGTGTTGTAGCAAGACGCAAGATCTTTTTTTTTCCTCTTGTTGCCAGATGTTCCTTCTCGTTCTCGGTTGATGTGACGGCGGCGGGCTGTGGCTGTCTGCGCTGGGGGATGGATAGATGGATAGACAGACGAGCAGAACCACCAAGAACGCCCACGAGACCGCTCACACCATTCGAAAGTCCTACTGGGGTTGTGATCGACTCGGACACCGCCTTATATATACCCCCGAGTTCACGTGGTGCCCGCATGATGCTCTTCGGTGTGGCACCCCCTGCTCTTGCCTCTCTCTCTCTCTCTCTCTCTCTCGCTCTCTCTCTCTCTTGCTCCTCTTGCTGCCCCCCCTACTCCCCCCCACCTTCTACACTGCCCTGCCTACCTTGCCCTATCCCCTCCCCCCCCACTCCTTCACTCCCTGGATACGATGCCCCACGCACGGTCTCGACCAATAGCCACCCCGCCTCCGGGACCATCCTCCGCCCCTCCCTCTTCCCCCGGTCCTCCTTTCTCCTCCCCTTTCTTAGCTCCTCCTCCTCTTCCTCCTCCTCCTCCTCCGGTCCCTCTCCTACCGCTCCTGCTCTCCCTCTCCTCCCCCTTGCTCTCCCTCCTACCCTCTCCTTTCTTTTCCTTCTCCTGCTTTTCTCTCGTTTCTTTCTTATTGTTATCTCTTATCTCATTAATTTCTATCTTCCATTCTACGTTATATTCTTTACCATATGGTTCTCTCCACCTTCCAGTATTGTGTAATAAAGATTTTTTTTTTTCGAAACGTTTTTTCTGATAAGTCGAAGGATGTGAGACAATTGGACTAGTTTTTTTAAGTGACAATGAAGGAACAGCTTACTCACTCACCTCA
>NW_020868350.1:866376-871376 GCF_003789085.1 Penaeus vannamei
GTCTGTGTGTCTTAGGTCTTAAGGCTCAGAGTCTATAATTTCACTGAAGATGCCATTTGATATTTCCTTATTGGGTCTCGCCTCAGAAAACCGTCTGTGATTATTTTTGGTTGATTTTCATTACAGTCATTGCTGTTATTGTAATACTATCATCATTATCATTATCACTATTATTATCATCATTATCATTATCATATTCATTAATATTACTATTTTTATAATCATTGTTATAATCTTTATCATTTATCATTATTATCATTGCGATTTTATGCTACAATATTTAGTATTATCATATTATTATATTATCTTATATTATCATTATTGTTATTATTATCTCAGCGAGTATTATCATCAAAGTATTATCACATTATCATTGTTATCAATATCATTATTATCATTATTATTATTTCTATTACCATCATCACGATTATTAGTATCTTTGTTATTATTGATGTTATTAATGTTCATTACTTGTTATTGATATCACCATTATCTCGTGATTATCATTATGATATATTATCATAATTTTCCATTTATCAATATCAGCTTATCATTATTACTATTACTATAATTAATACGATTATCATTATCACTGTTATTATTTTCGTTATCACCATTATCTTTTTCATTGCTATTGTCAATGATACTATCTATCATCTTCATTATTATCATTATCATCATTATCATTATAAAAGTTTTCATTATTAATATCGTCATTATTATCATTATTATCATCATCATCATCATCATCATTATTATCATCCTTACTAATATTACTATCATTCCTACTATTATCATTATCATTATCTTTAATCATCATTATCAATATTACTGTCATCACTATAATCATTTCCATTGCAACTATCATCATCAAGCAACATCATTATAAATATCAACACCAACCTCATTATTATTAATATTTTACAGGAATAAACATATACTTTATAGGAATTACATTCATTTATAAAATATCAACATTAACATTATCATTATTAATACTTTACAGTGAATACCATAAAAAAAATATGCTTTTATTAACTATTGCGATGTAGACGCAGGAATCTGTTTTGTTTGGTTATGCAACAGATCAAACTGTTTTTATCGTACAGTGTGCAGTATTAGCCGGTAATCACTTGTTAATAGATTGATAACCTTGCATGTAATAGACACCTTAAGGGGACAAGGGAGGGAAGAGGGGTAGAGAGAAGGAGGGAAGGAGGGAAGAGAGAAAGAGGGGAGATGAGAGAGGGAAGAGGGAGACAGTGAAAGAGGGAAGAAGGAAATAGAGAAATAGGGGAGATGAGAGAGGTGAGAAGGTAATAGAAGAGAGGGAAGAAGGAAATGGAGAAATAGGGGAGATGGTAGAAGGAAGAGAGGAATAGAAAAGAGGGGAGATGAGAGAGGGAAGAGGGACACAGTGAAAGAGGGAAGAAGGAAATAGGGGAGATGAGAGAGGGGAGAAGGTAATAGAAGAGAGGGAGATGAGAGAAGGAAAATGAGATAGAGAAAGAAGGAAATGAGAGAGGAAAGAGAGGATAGAGAAAGAGGAGATGAATGAGGGATAAACTGGGGAAGAGGGGAGACGACAGAGGGGAAGGGAGAATGGGAGGAGTAGAAGAAGGAAAAAGTAAGGAAGAGGGATGAGGGAAATGAGAAATGTGACGAAAGGAGAGAAAACAGGAGAGAGAAGGGAAAGGGTAGCACTAAGAGAAGAATTGGGATAGACAAAGGAAAAAAGGAAAGAAAGCAAAAGTACATCATTAAAATGTGAGAGATAACAAATGAAAGAGAAGATGAAAAGAAGAGGAAAAAGAGAGAGAGAGAGAGAGAGAGAGAAGAGAGAGAGAGAGAGAGAGAGAGAGAGAGAGAGAGAGAGAGAGAGAGAGAGAGAGAGAGAGAGAGAGAGAGGAGAGAGAGAGAGAGAGAGAGAGAGAGAGAGAGAGAGAGAGAGAGACAGAGAGAGGAGAGAGAGAGAAAGAAAGAAAGAGAGAGAGAGAGAGAGAAACAGACAAACAGACAAACAGAGGATAGAGGAGACAGGAGAGGGGAATGAGGAAAGAGAGGGGAGATGAGGGGAGCCAAAGCGAGGGGAGAAGATGCCTCTCAGACGTCACTTAATCCCCTTTTTTTTGCAACAGTGTGATTGCAACTCTCGTGTGACACGGTGCAACTGATCCTGTGTGAGTGTATGAATGTATGTACGTCTTCTGTGTGCGGATATTTATGGGAGGGGGGGAGGGGAAGGAAGGGGAATGCACACGGAAGCACAGATGCACAAACTTGCACGTACATGTGCATACATACTGTACATCAGTTATTGATATGTTTTTTTTTATTATCGAGAAAACACAACACACATACACAATGGTATCTAACATGTACACAACAAATATACACACATACACAATGGTATCTAACATATACACAACAAATACACACACATACACAATGATGTCTAACATGTACACAACAAATACACACACATACACACTTGCATAGGAAAATATACCCTAAAACCCCCCTCCCATACACACATACCTCCATTCCCTACACCCCCTCCCCCCTCCCCACCAAACACTTTCAGTACATAGTTATTCATATGTACCCATCAACGTACCACACACGTACCATATATGGACCATATACGGACCCTACAACCTTCTCCCTCCTTCTCCTCCTTATTCCCTTCTTCCTATTCCTCCTTTTCTCTTTCCTCTTTCTTCCTCCTCCTTCGCCCCCCCCCCCCTTCCTCTTTATGCATATCTTCCTATTTCCCCTTTTTCTTTTCCTTTTCCTCCTCCCTCTCCTCCCTTCCTTCCCCCTCTCTCTCCTTCCCTTCCCATCTTCCTCCTTTTCGTCCTCCCTTTCCCCCTCCCTCTTTCCCCTCTTATTCCCTTCTTCCTATTCCCCTTTTTCCTTTCCTCCTCCCCTCTCCCTTCTCCCATCTCTCTCCTTTCTCCTTATTCCCTTCTTCCTATTCCCCCCTTTCCTTTCCTCCTCCCCTCCCCACTTTATCCTCCTTCTCCCTTATTCCCTTCTTCCTATTCTCTTTCTCTCAATCCCTCCCCTCCCTCCCTCCCCTCCCCTCCCTCCCCTCTTCCCTCCCTCTCTCCTGCCCTTCCTCTTTCTTTTTTTTTCTCTCTCTCCTTTCCTTCCTCCTCTCCTCTCCCCCGCTTTATCCTCCCCTCTCCCCTTCCCTCCTTTGTCCGGAACTCCAGTCTATCATTAAGTGAAGAAGCCACTTGGCACGAGTAGACACTTTGACCCCAAAAGGAGTAAAGTAAGTGGGAGGGAGAGAGAGAGAGAGAGAGAGAGAGAGAGAGAAGAGAGAGGGGAGAGAGGAGAGGGAGGAGAGGAGGGAAGGGAGGGGGGAGGGAGAGAGAGAAAGAGAGGAGGGATAGAGAGGGAGGGAGGGATGGGAGGAGGGAGGGATTGAGAAGAAAGAGAGAAGGGAGAGAGAGGGAGGGAAGGGCAGGGAGGAGAAGGAGAGAGGGAGAGAAAGAAGAAGAGGGAGGGGGGTGAGAAAAAGGAAGGAGGAGGGAGGGGGAGGGGAAGTGGAGGAACAGAGGAAGATAAAAGAGAGAGAGAGAGTGAGGAGGGAGGAGGGAAGGATAGGGAAAGAAGAGAGAAGAGGAAGTGTGTGAGAGAGAGAGAGAGAGAGAGAGAGAGAAAGAAAGAAAGAATGAGGAGAGAGAGAGGGAGGGAGGGAGAGAGCCGAGCGTTGCCTCACGTATGGGCAGCAACAAGAATGATATTTATATTCCAAAAGTCGATTAACCCCCCCCCGCCTCCCCCCCTCCCGTCCATCACCTTCCCCTACCACCTCTTCTCAACCTCTGCCCCTGCCCCCTGCCCCCTGCCCCCTGCCCTGCCCCCTATCCATCCCCTACCGTCTACCCCCTATCCACCCCTCCCCTTCTACCTTCACCCTCCCTCCTCTACACCCTCCCTTCCCTCCTTCAACCCTTCCCCTCCCTCCTCTACCCCCTCCCTTCCTAACCTCCCCCCTCATACTCCCCTCCTCTACCCCTCCCCTTCCCTCCTTACCCTCCCTCCCCCTTCCCCTCCCATCTACCTCCCCTTATCCCCTCTCCTCTCCACCCCCTCCCCTCCCCCTACCTCCCTATCTACCCCCTATCTACCTCCCTCCACTCCCCCCCCTCCCCTCCCCCCCTCCTTCCCTCACCTGATATCAAAACCTCCTTGAGACCCCAAAGGAGAAGTTATTAATTGAATTCTCAAAATGAAAAAAAAAAAAAAATAAAAAAAAAATCACCATCAAAAATAGACCGTTTCACTTACTCTCAGCGTGAAGAGGATTACTTAATCCAGCGGCGACGGATTCTAAGTGTGCGGCTTTGTAGCGTGTGTTGGATAATGCTTGAACCCTTAGGTGGTCGAGAGGCATTTCTCTCCTTCTATTTCTGTGTTTCTTATTATCATTATTATTGTTATTGTTATTATTGTTATTACCATTATTGTTGATGATTATTATTGTTATTGTTATTATTGTTATTGTTATTACCATTATATTATTATTACTATTTATGTTATTATTGTTATTGTTATTACCATTATTATTGATGATTATTATTGTTCGTGTTATTGCTATTAGCATTTTAGTATTATTATTGTTATTATAAATTTTAATTTTGTTATCGTTATTATCAGTATGATTTTTATTATTATTATTATGAAAACGAAAGAAAAAAGGACAATAAGAAGCAATGATAATAATCATAATGACAATAATGATAATAAGAATAAGAATAATGATGATACTAATATCAATATTATTATTATAATCATCATCATTATTATCATTATCTTTATCATCATCATTATAATCATTGTTTCTTATCATCTATTTTTCTATCGTTTTTCTTCCTCAAACGGATTTCTAAAGAAGGTTATTTTCAAGGCAAACGAGCTTTTGATTGTGCCTTTACCTTCATTTTTTTCTTATATATATATATATTTTTTTTTTTTTTTTTTTGGGG